>VXBD01012190.1:278892-318742 GCA_013399975.1 Indicator maculatus | reverse complement strand
AGGTATAGGCTGGATGTTAGGAGGAAGTTCTTCGCAGAGAGAATGATTTGCAATTGGAATGGGTGGCTCAGGGAGGTGGTGGAGTCGCCATCACTGGAGACGTTCAAGAGAAGACTGGATGGGGCACTTAGTGCCATTGTCTAGTTGATTGGATAGGGCTGGGTGATTGGTTGGACTGGATGATCTTGGAGGTCTCTTCCAACCTGGTTGATTCTATGATTCTATGTACAAAAAGTGTAGCTGCCATGTAACAGAACCTCAGCATCTCCAGTATGTCACAATTGCTTTCTCACAATTCCAAAAAAAGATCATGGTCAACCAGATGACACTCTGACAGTAAACTGTGCAAATGCCTACTTATTACTTAATCTGTTGTCTATTTCCTGTTTGGTTTTAAGCAGAGAAAGCTCTTCCACAGGCATTTTGTCATGAGAAGTATGTATCTCTATTATATCAGGAGGCAACACCACCTTTGATATAATTTTAGTGAACAGCTAGTTTAAATTACATTATATTCACTAATGGACTGGGATTAGGCAATGTTCAGAGTGAGTCCAAACTGAGACAAAGGAAATATCCTCATGCTCATGTGGGAAGCTGTCACTGATTCAGGTCTGTAAGCTATCAGGGACTGATTCAGGAGAACTGCAAGACAGGGGAGCAGGTGATGCTGTACAATGGCTCAGGAAGTTCAGAGGCCAGCACCCAGGAAAGCCAGCTGAAGAAAGCTGTCAGGAAAAGGGTGAAATGCACAGCAGACTGGAGAAAGTATGGAAAAATCATAGAATGAACCAGGTTGGAAGAGTCCTCCAAGATCATCCAGTCCAACCTATCACCCAACCCTATCCAGTCAACTAGACCATGGCACTAAGTGCCTCATCCAGTCTTTTCTTGAACATCTCTAGGGACGGTGACTCCACCACCTCCCTGGGCAGCACATTCCAATGGGCAATCACTCCCTCTGTGAAGAACTTCCTCCTAATATCCAGCCTAAACTTCCCCTGGCACAACTTGAGACTTTGTCTTCTTGTTCTGCTGCTGGTTGCCTGGGAGAAGAGACCAACCCCCACCTGGCTACAACCTCCCTTCAGGTAATTGTAGACAGCAATGAGGTCTCCCCTGAGCCTCCTCTTCACCAGGCTAAACAACCCCAGCTCCCTCACCCTCTCCTCACAGGACTTGTGCTCCAGACCTCTCACCAACCTCGTTGCCCTTCTCTGGACACATTCAAGTATCTCAATGTCCTTCTTAAATTGAGTGGCCCAGAACTGGACGCAGTACTCAAGGTGTGGCCTGACCACCTTGATTGTTGGGAAAGAAGAAGACAGTGCTTTAGGAGAACACCAGAGCCATCATCAACTTCCCTTAGAAGAACTGCATTTTGGATAGAAATATACTACATGAAGACTAGGACGTGGCATAAGTCTCACATTTCACAGGACTCTTCATCTGAAATAATTCCAGTGCCTCCCAAAATGACATCATCTGTGCCAATGAAAGCACTTGTCTGTTGCCATGGTATCCTTGCAAGCATAGTTGTGTTTTCTGATGAGTATGGCCTTTCTTATCCAGCTAAATGACACAAATATGCAAGGAAAGTATTTTAAAAGACATCCTTCCAAAGTTTATCAAGCAGTCTGTGGAATGACTGAAGATTTTTAAGTAATTAAAGGTTTTCTTCCCTCTCTCTGGATCATGTCAAAATTCTTCTCATCTGTATTAGAAATTGTATTTAAGAAACTACAGTGAGATTGTAATAATTTTCTTTTTAACAGATCAGTGACATTTAGTCGCTGAGTGGATATAGTACATCCTCTCCAAATTAACATTATTGAAAATAGTCTTGAAAATAGGATTTGAAACTAAAAACACTGTGTTATTGTCACCACCTTGATTACTAAATGCAATAGGACACAAGGCTAAAATGATTACCAAATGGAGTACTGAATGATTACTAAATTTATTTGTAAGTCATCAAAATATTTTAACACAGAACATCAACTGCAATATCCTCACACAATTTCAATAGCTGGCCTTTGGTACAATTCTTACCTTAAAATAAATTAACATTTGTCTTAAATTAATGATCATAAACTTTTATCATAGAATCATAGAATGGTCTGGGTTGGAAGGGACCTCTGAAGGTCATCTAGTCCAACCCCCTCTGCAGTAAGCAGGGGCATCCTCAACTAGATCAGGATGCCCAGAGCCCTGGTTAGCCTTACCTTGAATATCTCCGGGGGGGGAAGTAGAACAGGTGGAAAGCTGTGGGTAAGAATTAAGGAATGTGGAATGGGAGGAGAAACCCTTCTGGGGGTCTACTATAGACCACCAAATCAAGTAGAAGATGTTGATGACACCTTCTACAGTCAGCTGGAAGCAGCCTCTAGTACACACTCCTTGGTACTCATGGGTGACTTCAACTGATATTTGACAGCAAACCCACACAGCCAGGCACAGCCAGTCCAAAAGGCTCTTGCAGTGTGTCAATAACAACATCTTGAGCAGGTAGTGGAGGAGCCAACAAGGAGAGGCTCACTGCTGGACCTTATATTAACTAATAAAGAAGGACTGGTTGGGGACATTAAGGTTGGGAACAGCCTTGGTGACAGTGATCATGACATGGTGGAGTTTAGTATTATACAGGGTAGAAGCAGGGCAGTGAGTAGGATTACAACCATGGACTTCCACAGGACTAACTTTGTACTCCTCAGAGATATACTTGCAAGAATCCCATGGGCTAAGACTCTGGAAGGTAAAGGAGCCCAAGAAAGTTGGACAATTTTTAAATGCCACTTCCTCCAAGCCCAAGATAGGTGTGTTCCATTGAGTAAAAAATGGGGTAGGCATGCCAGGAGACCCCTGGTCTGTATTGATAGCAAGGATTGTCCAGTGGGAATCAACTGGTGTTTCTTCTTCGTGGCAATAAATTTTAAATAAGGTGTGGGAGATGTTGACTCAAGAATTGCTCTGAAAGAGAAGAACAGCTGAGTTGGAAATGAGTACCTTTCCTTTCCAGTTGGATTTGTCTCAGATCACACACAGGAAAACATCCCCTTTTCTTAAGTCCTGTCACAATTGTCCAAAGCAAATAATATGCATAACTGAAATTATTATAGCAAACTGCAGAGCCATCTTTGATATTATTTATTTCTAGAAAAAGCTAGGAGTCTGGTTATTTGTTGGTTTGTTTGTTTTGGTGTGGGCTTTTTTTGTTGTTGTTTTGGGGTTTTTTCTACTTTTTAAACCCATGTGTTAGCAAATGTAAAACAAATTCTACCGCTCACACATTTTCTCAAACCAATTAACTTTTAGCATGACCTTACTCTTCTGTTTGCTTGAATTCAGATTTGAGATCAGTAGACATACTGATAATCAGGTGAGTTATTGCATCATTTTGTACTGCTATGAGCATGAAAATATTTCCACTTGCAGAAATAGCTTATAATAAAACATTTTTGACAAAGAAATTATTTTCTACTTATATGAAGTTCTGCCCAGTTTATATAAAATTCATACTAAATAAAATACCCAAATTTGGGAAAAAAATGAAGTGTATAAACTACTAGTAGCAAATACTACTAGTTTAGATGATAATTTATTTTTTTAAAGGGCTGTTATAGTAGTTCTTACTTCATCTACTTCAACGGAAGAGTAACAGAGGTGGAGAAAGTTACTGGGAAAAAATAATAACCTGAAAGCTAGAGGGTGTGGAAATATCTAATTAAAATTGGAGTAATAATCTCTGCTTTGCTGATTTTCTTTGTACAGAAGTAGAGAAACCTAGCAATTATCATCTAAAAGAAATTATACTCCCTGTAGCCTTTTGGAATTAAAACAGTGTGCTGTGCTGATAAATGAAAACAGAACCTACCCCTGTCCTTTGGAGATGATAGAAGCTGTGTGACTAAAAGCAATGCTGATGGCACTAGAGTGGGTTTCATGCTTTGTTAATACCAGGAAGCATTTGTTGCCCCTGTGTCTGGGGTTGGAAGAGATCTTTAAAAGCCATCTAATCTAACCCTCCTCTAGTGAGCAGGGATATCTTTAACTAACCACATTATTTGTAGTCCAGCCTGATTTTGAATGCTTCCAGGGGTGGGTCATCTACCACCTCTCTGGGCAGACTCTTTCAGTGTTTCACCACTCTCACTGTATAACATTTCTTTCTTATACCTACTTTAAAACTACCTTCTTTTAGTTTAAAACCGTTACCCCTTATCCTGTTGCAACAGGCCGTGCTAAAAAGATTGTCCCCCTCTTTCTAATATGTCCCCTTTAAGTACTGAAAGGTTGCAATTAGGTCTCCCCAGACCATTTTCTTTTCCAGGTTGAACAACCCCCAGCTCAGAACACAGAGGAAGCATGACAATTAAATGTACTTGGTAATCGCAACTCTCTTCCCCAGCACAGAAACAACCCAAGGAAATGTTCAGGAAAAAAAAGCTAATGAGAACAGACTGCCTGTTACTTTCTCCTCTCCATTCTCTCAGTACAGAAAACCTTCAACTCTAGAGGCACAGAGTCCTGGGGATGGCATTTCTTTAGAACCTTATGCAAATTTAAAGCAATGTGCACTCAGTTTGTCCCTTGGTACTCTGTTTATCTATTCTATTACTTATCACAAAGTAATTTTTCAGGAAAATTTAGTAACCTGTAAAGATCATATACCCTAGCTACCCAGAAAGCCAGCCCAAAATGCATGATACTTATAGCAAGTTAGTCTGAGTCCATTATTTGGACCTTCTCTTTGTAGAATTTCATACTTAACAAGTTTTATGCCAGTGATTCATAATGCAGATTACACTAAAACTTTGTCATCCTATCAACAATCCTAACAGCTAATGTATTCTGCTAATCAAGACTTACAATTTAGAGTATTAAAAAAATGTGCTGCCAAAATTTAGGATGAAATTTTCATGCTGAAATTGTAACAAAGTCTTTTAGTTTTGGGTCACTACTTAAAGACAAACAGTGCATTTCAAAGTTTCAGATTTGGGGTTTGTTCCAAATAAGACTATTTCAATGTTCCTTAAGAAGGTGAAATGCTAAGAAATTAAAAGTGTGGAGAAAGAATACGCTGATGAATCAAAAATATAAAAACAGTTTTTAAAAAGCTACCTTTTTACATTAGTAGTACATTTAAATAACTTAAAAACTAAATAATAAATCAAATAACTAAAACTTTTTGAAATATTGTTCCAAAATTTATTAAATCTGATTATTTCAAAATTCAGAAAAATATTAATCTCCCCTTGAAGTTTTCATCTAAAATACTATTCTCGTATCAACTAGCCTGCAAAATTTGAGGATGCAATTTTATTCTGTCTTATTTTTACTAAGTTTTACTGCCTTTGATTTACACTGAATGGGAACTCATGAATACCATTAGGAGAATGCACATTCGTAACTTGTTACTTCAGAATTCAGATGCAATGTTGTATATTTTTTTAATGCTTCATTTGTTAAGCACATATTACCAAATCTGTAGACACAGAACAAACCATAATATGCACTGGCTGAAGAAATATTATTACTGGAGATGTTTCTACCTTATAACGAGTCTGAGATCCTACTGGGATATTTATATTTTTTTAATATTTGAATACTTATATATATGTACGCTATCAAAAGTGATGACATTTCTATCATGATTACACATTTGAAAACAAAAATCAATCACAATTATGCTATAGAATACTGAAATAATAACCTCTCTAATGCTAAAAAGATTTTTGGATCAACAGGGAAGGTTACTGTGCTACGTTACACCCAGCCCAAGAGGGGGTGGGCTGAAAAGAACCTAGCCTCAGGTGGACAAAGAAACCTGACCCAGGTGGGCAGAGAGACTTGGCACCTCTCCCAGGGTGAGGGGTCCCTGGGTCAAAGCCTATTCCACTCCCGTTTCCTGTCCACAACTCTTTTTAAGGGAAGCCGTTTACTGCTTTGTGCTTTTCTCCTGTCCTTGCCTCCCTGAGATCCTGCTGCTAGTCACATGGTAGGGCCAGTTCCATGCTGCTCCAGGCTCCTAAGGACTGCATTTAAAGAGAATCCATCTTGCATCCAGGGAATCCTTTGCCAGCTTCATCTGGTTTTGTATATATATTTTATTTACCCTTTTTCCCCATACCTTTGTAATCTTCCTTTTACTTAAATGCCTTTTATATTTTGTTAAACTTACCTTTTTACTTCCAAAATGACTCAAGACTATTTCCTTTGTAGTTTTATTTTTCTTTCTCCTCCTGCCTAATTTGCTTTTCTCTACCAGGAAAAAGGGGAGGCAATCTAAGTCTGTTCCATTTGGGCTTTCTGGGCTCTGGGAAAAGCTTAAACCACAATAGTTAGAATATATATAACATAGTCTTTAAGTCAGAAAGATAACCACAATAGTTACAATATATATAAGATATCAAATTGCATTAAAAGAATTTTCTGTCCTTCATATAACAGGAATGCAACCTGGATATTATAGGAATGTTCCATTATAAATTTAACTAATAAAACCTTCTGATTTGTGTGTGTTTGCATACAGGGAGTTTGCTAGTTCTTGTAAGGAAGTTGGTGCCTCACTCCTATTATCTTCATATTTGTTTGATGAAGATGGAGGAACACCACACTGAGATTTTTGAGGTTCTTTATATAAAATATGCAAATAGCAGTTATAAAA
Source organism: Indicator maculatus (assembly GCA_013399975.1). Taxonomy (NCBI): domain Eukaryota; kingdom Metazoa; phylum Chordata; class Aves; order Piciformes; family Indicatoridae; genus Indicator; species Indicator maculatus. Next base: position 312,075 of record VXBD01012190.1, on the reverse strand, counting down.
GATTCAGGTGATCTGCATAAAGTGCCCTCAGGCAAGGTTCATTACACTTTAATGGAACTAGAAATTTGAAAATTAAAGACCCATGCGCCCATGTTAAACTGCCTGAAATAAACAATGAACCAAACTCCAACAAAGATTCATCTCCTCAGTGTTTTGCTCCTGTAAAGACCCTTATAAAGAAAACAGAAACTAGCAAGAACCTAGCCTATACTGCAAAAGGCACCACAGCAGTATCACTACAGAATCTCCATAAAGCATGACATGTTAGAACAAGACTTATATAGACATTTACTGGTCCTTACTGCACCTTGAACTATCCAGGTCTGCCACTGTCCCTGGATGCCTGTGATGATCTGCTAACAGTCATGCATTGCTGAAGTACTGAGGACTGGACAATAGGCCCCAAACCAATGCTGACCTGTTGACGAAGATCACATCCCATCCAAACATCATATATTCTCACTATCTGCTTACTGGCAGGATATGTATCTATTCTTAGTATATAACCAATAGCAAAATATGCACACTCATTAGTGAAAGGTGTAGCTCAGACAAAATACCACCATGATTAGGGATGAACTGTAATGAAGATGTATTTAACTTTATGTAGTAGCGTATCATCTGCCATATAAGCAGATGTCCAGCCCTATTTGGTAAATCATCAAAGCTCTGTAGGCAGTCAGGCCTTGCTTCGTAGACTGCCAAGACCATGCATGAAAGACCATCAAAGCCATGTGGCCAGGTGTTTGGCCCTGTGGGGAAGGATGTGATCAAACCAAATAGGTAGGCATGCTGCTTTAGTTCCTCTCTGGTCCCTGGACAGACTAGGGAAGAATTGAAGAAGATAACAAAGGCCAAATGTTCCCACATTCGAGGTTATGTCAACTTCTTTATTCAACAATATAAAAGCTTGGCCCTCTTGCAGCAACTTTGGCAGCCTCATGTAGGACTTTCCAATTGCCAGGAAGGGTTCTTCAAATCCTCGCTGTAACTGGGGCTCCCCAGCGATCATGGATCTGGATGATGATAAAGCATGGGGACAATTGGTGATGTATCTTTCTTAATCACTATCACTAACTTTATGTAGTAATGAATAGGTGCATTACCTTGATGTATCTTACCTTTATCATCATAATTTATCCTGGTTGCACTGTAACTGTTTTGCTTGTTTTCTTTTTCCTCTTTTTTATGTATAAGTAAAGGATAAATCTATTTAACTTGGTGTCTGTGTCCATTGTGCTGACTTCATCAATTTGCAACACATACATTGGTATCATGGACAGGATTCAAAAGATAAATGTGTTGTATGAAGTTTGGGATTCGTGTTTAAGCAAAGACAAAACCTCTTGATGTTTAGCAGACACAGAACTTAGAAAATTCCAATCAAGAGAGGAGAGGAGAGGACTGGAGAGGAGCTGGAACTATAATGGTCATCTAGTCCAACCTGCCTGACCACTCCAGGGCTGACCGGAAGTCAAAGAAAATTATTAAGGGCATTGTCCAAATTCCTCTTAAACACTCCCCATCAGAAGCAACACACTTCTTCTGGTCCATGAGAGACTTCTCCTCATCAAACACGGGAGCAAATGAGTTTTCCTATCCACAAAGCGTAGATCAGCTTGAGCTGAGGACAGTATTTTCAAGATGCATTTGCTGACAGCCTGGGTGCGAAGAGTAGTTTTTTTCTGGTTGTGTGGTTTTGATTTGCTTGGTTAAAATTTACTTTGGTTGTACCTCAGTTTTCATTGCCTGAAGGACACAGGAGTCTGCGTGATGATGTGAATTGCAAATCAGCTAAATTAAAGCAGGAATAATAAACAGTCTCTCAATAAATTCAAAAGTCTTTTGACAACAAAAATGTCAGTGAAAGGCAGAGATTGTCTCTCCCAGTTTTTGTGAAGAACATAACTGTTTAACATTATTTAACTGTAGAAGTTAATTAGAAATGACACATTTTTTTATATTACATATTGAGGAATAATTACAGAGGCAAGCAAAACAAGAAATATTGGCTAAAACTCGCTACATTGTCCTTAATTTAATCTAACTTTGCAGCTCAAATAAAGGTTTAAGATTTGGTAATGTTTTCAAACTCCTGATACACTTATTGGAACACTTTGTTAGAAGAAGCACAAGCTAGATGTTTGAAAGGCAAAGCCTGAAGCTTTCATTTTAGTTTCATTTCTATTCTTTTAATTACCTTTAAAGGAAATTACTTTTCTATTTGTGATGGCACTGATGTTCAAACATAGCACTGAAGTATCATGACAGTGATGACTTCAAAGTACAGTCACTGCAAAATGAATACTCAGAGAGGTTCTATAGTTTGTGCTGTTAATATTCAAGAAAATATGATAAATAATGAAGGAGTTATAATATTTTTGTTGTCTATAAAGTACATTTGGGGGCTTCACAGTCCCTGTGAGAAATTGTACTTCACAATCAGATGGAAATACAGATTATTAAAATGTGCTTATTTTCAGCACTGTCTTCAAGCGCTTGCTAACATCTTTGCAACAGCAGTGTTGACAGGACATCCATCACCCCACCCCAAGAAGCATGAAGCTGATGGTCTTATTACAGGCAATTGTTATATTCTGCTTCCCATAAGACAGCAAACTTCTGTTGAAATTATTCCCTGAATAAGAGATTATTTCTCTTTTACAGGTAAGTGTGAGGCTAAATTAATACTATATTGACTTGAAGAGTGGCACAAGGCGGTGGATGGCCTGGGGGAGATAAAGTCGTCTCTAACATCTTAGTCCAAATGTGAAAGAGGAGAGTATCTTTTATTTGACTGAAAGTGCTTGCTGCCATTCTGATGAACAGTCAGTTGTGAATTGGCTATGTGCAGAAGAAGACAGTAAAGACAGCTGTCAGTCATGGAGCTGCCTCTGGGGGCCCAAGCTTCTTGTTACAGTACCCCCACTCATCCTGAATCTCACTAACTGCATTTCTGCAGGGAGTTACAGTCCTGTGGTTTACTTCACCCAGAAAGCCTACAAGGTATTGATGAGGATGTATCACTGTATTTGGTTGATTTCAAGATCTACAGACACCTTTGGGCAAGCAGTGTTGAGGAAAACCGTTTAGCCAAAGTAGCAGCAACAGCAAAGGAGAATAGCTGTTACCTGAGAAGATCTGTTTCTCCAACTGCAAATTAGCCCAGAAGACCAAATTACATTTTGAGACCAGCCACACTAGATGAAATGTGCCAAACACATTATCATCTTGAAAGAGGCAACAATTCAATTGCTATTGCTAAATAAGGCAATGCAGTCCAGACAGAGCTAAAGCAGCTTCAGACAGGAGAACAGAAAAGCATAAAAGGCTTATTCTCCAGAACTGCAAGTTTACGGAAGAATTTAAAATTGCTTATTTAAGACCTATCCTTAGAATAAAATTCTACCCCTCTGGTATTTTAGATGGTTTTATGAATCTTCATTATATTTGAAGTGAGTGATCTGTCAGCATGAACCTGGGAACTGCCCCAGTGAGGGAGCCCCAGGGTGGCTTGGAGGGGATACAGACAAACTGTCATGAGGAGGAGGAAACCATTCTCATGACTGTGCTGCAGAGAGAAGCATATGTGCTTAGGAGATAATGTCAGTGTGGAACATCAGGTATGGACTGACATATATGGGTTTTTTTCCTGATAAAGGATGATTACCTACTCTGATAGTAAAAGCTTTTTCTCATCATACTGACTGAGGCTGCCCTCTCCTTATGTTCCCATGACCACAACACTCATGGTGATTTAGAAAACACTTGCAGCTCTGCTCAGAGGCAAACTCTACAAATGATCTCTAGTGAAGGAGCTGGGCTTCAGATAGATGGATCATGAAGTAGAGAATCAGTGAAAGACTGAAGAAGTCTTGAAAAGCTCTCTATCCAAGGACTTTCCTAAAACTCCTCCAAAATAGCTATTCTGTTATGCCAACAGCATTTGATCCTATCCTAACTGTAATTATGTCCATAAAAGCCAAATGGTACTCTAGGAGGTTGTCCTGCCACAGGAGAAGCCAACAGAAGGAAATTTCATCCCAGCAGGGACAAGTTCCTTCCTTCATCTTTCCCAAGAAAAGAAAACAAACAAACAAACAAGCAAACAAACAAACAACCAGGTCCCTTTCCAGCACAGTAAACCTAATGTTTGCTTGAGTGAGTGTTTCATATTTCCTATGTGATCTAGGTCTGTAAAAGCACAACCAGTGACTGACAGGTTTTGAATGCAAGCATGACAGGAACAGCCTGAACCTTCTCTGCCTGTATCCTTGTGGTACAGATGCTACACATCTCTCAGGTGCTTTTCTGATATTTACACACAAGCTGGAGATCTGTGGCCTGATTGAGTTATCTCAGTGTAATCTTGTGGGGAAGAGTATTAGAACCGTGACCTTGAAGAGAAGGGCAAAGGGACAGTGGAGCCAAAGCACCAAAAGGGATGCTCTGCACAAAATGAACACTCACATTTAGCTCTCCTGTACCATCTCTTGTCATTTGCTTACACATGGATGCTATGAGTAGGGCTGACATCTTTTCTCTAAAATGGCACCTGTGATGGACTTAAATTTAGAGGACGTGAATATAAATAGTAAATGCATTTTTGTAAAAACAGGCCTACAAACACCTAGCAGAAGACTGTCTTTGATTCAAAAAGCATTCTGACACTTACTTAATTCTCACTGGGGTTTAATGGGCTTTAAAGTTGCTCTGGAGATTTTGCTTTACACAGCCATTACAAGTGATGTTGTGAATGCACAGGGCATATAAAAGATTGAACATACTTGGCTCATGAAAATGTTCTCATCTTTCTTTGAGTTGTACCACTTTACATGAAGCAAACCTCTAAGGAGACCATTATTTCAGGTCATTGTGTTGCCTACATTTACTCACTAGCTGTCTGGTTTACTGCTTTACTTTTCTATCACTCCCTGTCCATATATCCTGAAAAGCAAAAAATCCAAGAGAGAAAGGAAACTACGCAAAAATCTAGGTTAGACTGAGTAATGCATGCTAGAATTTAGGTATAAAATTATGTATAGGATTTCAAGAAATGTGCCACATTTTCAGATCCTTAAATGCCAGGTGATATAAAGTATTCAGAGGATAATCTCTTCCTGCATGTGTAGAGATTTTTTTTTTAATTTATTTTTTAATAGAGCCACTGTATAAAATCAACTTTTATTACAAACAAAAAGCTAATTTCACTTGAAACACAAGCAGTCAAGAACTAAATGTGTACTCAGTGGATCTAACTTTGGCCTAGCATTTTTTTTTCTTAAATTTCTTCCACTTACATATCACATTACCTCATTTCATTACTTTTTTTCTCCTCCCTGACACATGAGAAGTAGCGGAGCCTCTGAGTTCACTGTGTACATAAGTTATATACTAAGCACCTATTTAGGAATGACAAATATGTTTTATTTCTAGAAGAATGGTACATAGCCCTTCACCTTCATTCAAAGGGATGAAAAGGCATAGATAAGGCAAAGCTGAATAACAAGAACTCGTACATGCAGCTCCACGTTGCAGAACTATATATATCTCATATATAGTCACAGTTCTTGTATCGGTGAGAAGTCTGATCATGCTTATATAATGTGCTTAGGAGAGATTCTAAGGAAGGGGAACAAAAGATTTCAGAATAGCTGTACTTCAGCTACCTGGTGAGCAAAGCATTGTGCTGGAATTCATGATACTGTTGGGTTAGACTGGGTGAGTCATGTTGCCCAGTGACTCACAGAATTAGGACTGTAAAACTGATTTTACCTGGAACAAGTGCTGCATACAGAAGAGCTACTATTCTCATTCCTGCTGGGTGAAAAATGTCCAATACTGAACTTCATGAAGGAACAGAAGATTTAGCCTACTCAAATCTCAAAATCAAGTCAACATTCATGAGTTAGAATGGATCTGGGATGAAAGTATTGGACCTATTTGTACATGTGTCCAAAATGAACACAGGCATACCAGACCGGCTCAAAAATACCAATTTTACTCATTTTCCAACAAAATATGTTAAGAGCTCTAGAAATCTTACCTACTAAAAGGTAGGAGACTAAGGGATGACCTCATTAATGTTTATAAATATGTAAAGGGTTAGTGCCAAGAGGATGGAGGCAGGCTCTTCTCAATGATGCCCAATGACAGGACGAGGGGCAGTGGGTAGAAGCTGAGGCATAGGAAGTTCCATGGAAACACGAGGAAAAATTTTTTCACTGTGAGGGTGACAGAACACTGGAACAGACTGCCCAGGGGGTTGTGGAGTCTCCCTCTCTGGAGATATTCAAAACCTGTCTGGGTGAGTTCCTGTGTGATCTGGTATATGTGATCATGCTCTGGCAAGAGGGTTGGACTAGATGATTTTTCGAGGTCCCTTCCAGCCCTTAACATTCTGTGATTCTGTAAATATATTTTAAATATCATTTTAGACTTAAATAAGGAAAACCTCCAGTATGAGAGACACCATATCCTCATTAGAGCACAGCAGAAAGTTTCTAAATCTCCATTTGCTGCCCTTAGCCTCTTCTAAAAAGACTTACGTACAGAGTAGCAATTAATTTTATTAAAACCTACTTTCATGAACTTTCCTCACTTTTATTCTGGTTTCCATTTATTCATTTTAACTTAGCTGTTACATCAGCAGAAAACTTTTTAATTGTAAGCACAGTGAGGTAAAGGTTGTGGAATCACCATAATCAAGAGTATTTTAAGAATGTTTTAGATAAAAATCCTGTCATTAGCAACACAGTAGAAGGCATGCTTTTTGTAAACATACTTCTTGTAGCCAGCTGGCACTGTCTTTGTTCCTTGAGTAAATAAGTCTAGCTCATATAGTCAGGAGTGTCTGTGAAGAACTAGTTTTAAACCCTCTCATGCAAAATATTCATGGAAACTGAACTAAGGTCATAATCTGAAGAAGTACTAGTGAGAAAAGTTCCTTCTTTTGAAGAAAAAAATATCACCGTATTAAACCAATTTCCTCTTATTAAAGGCAATCGAAAGAGCACTAGCAGTCTTGACTAGTATTAGATCATACCAGAAATATCCATCAAATGTTGATGTCTATGTGATGGTTAGAAAAGCTGGAAATTAAATATATCACGGAGTCACAGAATGTTAGGGGTTGGAAGGGACCTGCAGAGATTGTTGTGTCCAGCCCCCCTGCCAAAGTGTGACGACCCCTAGGCCACACAGGAACACATCTGGGTTGGCTTTGAAAGTCTCCAGAGGAGACTCCACAACCTCCCTGGGCAGCCTGTTCCAGTGCTCTGTCACCCTCACAGTAAAGAAGTTTCTCCTCATGTTGAGGTGGAACTTGTGTTCTAGCTTATATCCATTATTGCTTGTCATATTCCCAGTGCCACTGTAAAGAACCTGCCCCTTACCTTTGACACCCACCCCTCAGATATTTATAGGCATTAATAAGATCCCCTTTCAGCCTTCTCTTCAGACTAAAGAGTCCCTGTTGTCTGTCTTTCTTCATAGGAGAGATATTTGAGTCCTCTTAGCTCTTTGTTGGACTCTCTCCAGCAGATCCCAGTCTTTCTTGAACTGGGGAGTTCAAAACTGGACACAGTACCCCAGGTGTGGTCTCACCATGGCAGTATAGAGGGGGAGGAGAACCTCCCTAGACCTGCTGGACACACTTTTAGTAATGCACCCCAAGATACCACTGTCCTTCTTGGCCACAAGGGCACATTGCTGTCCCATAGATAATTTACTGTCCACTAGGACTCCAAGGTCTTTCTCTTTGGAGCTGCTTTCCAGCAAGATGACCCCTAATCTGTACTGGTGCCTGCTGTTACTTCTCCATGGGTGCAGGACTCTACACTTATCCTTACTCAACTTCATTGGGTTCACCTTTGCCCAGCTGTCCAGCATGTCCAGATTTCACTGGATAGCAGCACAACCTTCAGGTGTGTCAGTCACCCCTCCCAGTTTTGTATCATCAGCAAACTTGCTGAGGGTGCACTGTCCCCTCATCTGCGTTGTTAAGGAAGATACTGAATAAAACTGGACCCAATACTGAGGAACACCACTGCCCACAGGCCACCAACTTTACCCTGTGCCACTGACCACAACCCTCTGAACTCTGTGGTTGAGTCACAGGTGTTTCTTCTTTCTTTTATAGTTAAAGAGTACTTTGCAAATGTTCACCCTCCGCTATCAACTAATCACTGCAGGATGCACAGAACATTCATGTGGCACATAGACTCTTACTGGCTATAAACCATTGGCTTGTCTAAGACAGAAGAAATCTTGTGACCAATACCACAGGAGGACTTTTGGACACTGCTTTTGGGCACTCACTATATCAGATACGTGAATACACAGGTAGATGTCTATACTATTGCAGGTATTTATACATCTTTGCCCTGTTTCAGCCAATGCTTTCCCCTCATCTTTAGTATGCAGCAGATGAGGATCTCCATTGTTTTCACAGCAAAGATCAGCCTGATATGAAGTTCCCAAAGTTTGAATCCTCTGTTCAGTTATGAATGTCTGTGCTTGATGAGTCCACCCATCGTGACTGAGAGAAAATAAGAGGAGCACCCACTTTCTAAGATTTTATTCTTAAGGGACTAAACTGTTTGAGACGATGTATATATGTATGAAGAGTGTGTGGTATTTCTACCCACCTCAATACTTTGGGAAAATTAAACAGAAGAAGCTTTAGAAAATGATGGGCTTCTTTCATTTTTACTTTGCCCAGCACATAGAGATTTTCAAAATTGCAGAACAGCTGCTCTTGTCTTATGAAATATTTGAAACTACTTCTGCAGATTAAAATATTCATACCTAAACAGAGTTAGTGAAAGAAAGGCGGGTTTTTTTTCTATGCATGAGAAATACTGGGTTTTCTGTAAAAATTGTTAATAAGAACCTCTCCACAGAATTAATCTCGTCTCCCAAATTATCTGGATTCTTTCCACTCATGGACCAGCACTTTCCTTAGACAATTCATTTAGGAAACATTTCACTGGCACTTGCAGGTGTGTTCAGGTACTTAGTATTACCTGCATGAAAAACAGAGATGTGATTATTTTAAAATAAAGCTGTATATCTTTCGAAACTTTGTCTCCTTGCATACATTTTTCCAGCATATTTATGAATGTCTTGGGCTGAAATGTCCATAAATTTTGTACCTAAAAAGTAATATTTTAATGTTAGTTTTTCTACCTATAAACAACAGTCTGTATAGTACCACTTCCAAAATTCAGTTTGCTTGTAATATGACTATAAGGGTCCCAGAGCACTGGAGCAGGCTGCCCAGAGAGGTTGTGGAGTCTCCTTCTCTGGAGACTTTCAAGACCCATCTGGATGCGTTCCTGTGTGACCTGCATTAGATTCTATGGTCCTGCTCTGGCAGAAAGGATTGATCTTGAAGATCTCCGGTGGTCCCTTCCAACACCTAACATCCTGTGATTCTGTGTGATCCTGTAATTCTGTGTGATCCTGTGATTCTGTGACTCTCTCTAGTAGAGCCTGTTGCAACAGGACAAGGGGAAATGGTTATAAACTAAAAGAAGGGAGATTCAGACTAGATGTAAAGAAGAAATGTTTTATGCTGAGAGTTAGAAACACTGGCACAGGCTGCCCAGAGAGGTGGTAGATGCCCCATCCCTGGTAACATTCACCATGTGGGATAGGCTCAGAGAAACCTGGTCTAGTTTTGAATGTCCCTGCTGACTGCAACAGGGTTGGACTAGTTCCCTTTAAAGATCCCTTACAGCCCAAACTGTTCTATGATTCTGTTCTATGATTCTATTTATTTAGTAATTTTAGGTATTCCTCCTCAAGCAAAATTCAAATAGTGTTTTCTGGATAAGAATGGTAGAAGTGGCACCACTCACATACTACAGTGTATATAGTACAGTGAACTGACATGAGTTTAGTACAGTCTCTGTTTTGAAACTAACTGTTGGAAATACCTTTTTTTTATATATTGTCTTTTTGTTCTCAACTTTTCCTACTGCATGCTACAAGTACTGTGAAAAAACCACAAACCGTGCCTCCTTCATTAGGTATTTTAGGTACTTTTTTCTTGTAACAGTCAGCTAAGTGAAAGTACAGTCCAACCACCCTCATCTGCAATTTTTATGTTCCTTTATAAAGTATGATCATTTGTTCTGAGACAGGAGTTATTATCTACACCTGGTAAATGCAATGAAATGAGGCCTCATCTCCTCTAACACAAGCAGTCCCTTTCAGGAAGGATGACTTACTGCCATGTTCTGCTACTGCTATGACTCCTGCTGTTTTGCCCTGCCTTCTTCCTCCTTTTTATCTTCTAGTCATAGTGTTAACATTTATGATGAGTATAAACAGACCATACTTGGCAACTGAAAGATCCAGATGCCTCACTTGGAAATATATTTCCAATGCCTGCCTTTGTGGTTTGAGCCCACATTAGCTATGCTTCTAGCAGCATTGACAGAGCAGAGAGGTCTGTCTGGGCTGGCAGATAGGACTTCTCTCTTCCCCTGTTTCTCTATGACTCATTCTCAATTCTCATAACAACACGTTTATCTTAATCCTCATATACAAGATAATAATTTCTGATGATAATTACCTCCAAAGTGTGCAAATACTTTTCATCCCTCTCAGCCTTAAAATGGAAATATGTTCAGTTTTTTTTTATACCAATGAATTAGACTTTTGGGTGTCTGTTTCTTTATTCATCTTTGTAAAATTAAATAATAAGCAACCAGTCATCAGTCAATCCCCATCTTCTAATGTGCTATTGCTAATAATAACTGTGCCATTAGGAAATGGGATTCTTCAGGGAAAACAACATCTGCTTTGGTCCATTGCAGATAAGTACAACGACATCAAGAAGAAAAGGGACAAACTGGTCAGTCAAGTGAGACCTTCTAATTATAGAGATATTATGGTGTAATGTGAGTGCTGTTTTTTGAATTAGTATCATGAGTTTAGTGGGTCAAGCATTAGATTAGTCTGGGGCTCAGCAGAGCCCTAACTGGAGCATGTAGATGTCATCCCAGTAGGAAGAATGAACGTTAATCAAAGATCACAGGTATTTTAAACAATGTAGCAGCAACACTCTCTTCAAGCAACTTACATTCAGTAAAGGAGAAAGAAAAGATCTGGCATCTAATAGACTCTTCCAGGTAAATTAGGATTTTTTAAATATCAGAGTCCTGGATGCATCAGTTGCAAAGAGACGATGTAAATTATCTGGTTTGATCAGGGAATACATTAAGCCACAACTAGATTAATCTAGACTTTGAATGACACACTTGTTATCTTCAGCCCAGGGAGCTGAAAAGCTGTTACTATAACATAAAGAGAAAAAAAACCAGTATCACTTCTATACTAAACAACAGCACAGAAATACTTATTTGCCCAAAAATGCTGAGAAAGGGTTAGGGAAGTTCTAGGGCACTTTTCTTCACGACACAGTGAAGAAAGCAAAGGAGTTGGGTGTTGGGAGGGAGTTCTTCCCCATGAGGATTGTGGGACACTGGAGGAGGTTGCCCAGGGAGGTGGTAGAGGCCTCATCCCTGGAGGTTTTTGCAGCCAGGCTGGATGTGGCTGTGAGCAACTGGCTCTAGTGTGGGGTGTCCCTACCCATGGCAGGGGGGTTGGAACTGGATGGTCCCTTTCAACCCTGACAATTACGTGATTCATTACATTATATGAATATGTGAATGTCAGAATACTGAAGAATAAAGCTAAAAACCAGGGATGCTTTGCTGTTGACTTCACTGAAGCCAGGATTTCATCCAGAGTCAAAGATTTTAAGCACTAGGATGGACTGCCAAGGGAGGTGGTGGAGTCTCCATCACTGGGGGTCTTTAAGAAAAGATTGGATGTGGCACTTGGGGGCATGGTTTAGCTGATGTGGTAGTGTTGGGTCATAGGCCGGACTTGATGATCTCAGAGGTCTTTTTCAGCCTCAATAATTCTGTGATTCTGTGAGTACCATGTGTGTAAACGATATCATCAGAACACCATCTCATGAAGTAAAAAAAGGACAAAATATAAGAAAACATTTTTCTGCTTTGCATTCTTTAAGTTTGCCTCTCCCTAAATAAAGATTTGCTTTTACATTGTCCAGTTTTAGTGAGCTGATTTTCTTCAGTTATGGTACAAATTGTAGTGGGAATTCAAGACTGTTTATGGAGTGAACTAAAAAGGTGAAATTAGCCACTAGTATGACTCATATCGAATTGACTCATTCAATAATTTAACCATGAAGACAGTATGTGGTAGATTATCTTATTAAAGGCTAATTGCAGTAAACATGAAGACTCATGAGGACCAGAGAAATTATGTCAGGTGGAAGAACCCCAATAGCCCACCTGATACAAAGGGCAGACACAGACCTGGCTGCTTTCAGAAAGTCTTGCAGCGGAATGATTCAGTCACTCTGTGATGTGAAATCCACCCACACAGGGCAAGGCAAAACATGAACCATGTCATCTGGAGGGTGTTATTACCTGCAGGGTAAAGGACTTCTTGTGAGATGCAGGAGGAAGAGATTGTTGGGATTGTATAGCACTTATTATGGGATGTTTTACAGTGGGCTGGGAAAAGTGCAAAACTTACTAAGAGATGTTTAGAGAATGATTGAAAGCAGGAAAAAAAGAGATCATAGTGGACTGGGAAGAAACAAATAGGGGAAACTGAAGAGGCAATGGGATAAAAAACGAAGGTCAAGTTTAGGCAGGTGGTCAGCATGCTTGTCTGACTCAGCCCTACACTTGATCACCAGAGTCTGGCCCATTCTTCTCATTAAATACTATCTCTAAACAGCTTCTGTGTAGGTGTGCTCTCAAGTCTGAATGAGTGGGACTGAATGCTAGGAAACTTCAAGCTGGCTAGCAGGCAAGTAGGGTAACAGGTACCAGCACTTGGAGTGGGACAGTGAGCTGAAGGAAATTATATTGCAGGTGCCAGCAACAGGGGGTAGATCAGGGGACCTGGGACCAGCTCCTGACTACACTGTGTGCTTAGGGACAGCAACCAGAGGGATTTCCATATAGAGTCTGAACACAATCAGACCTTCTGTAGTGTTTGTGTTTATGTGCATGCTTGGTGCAAGAACTGATAAAGGCATTGTGTTCTGCTTGTGTTGATCTGTGTGGTCAGCCATGTTCTGTACGTGTGTGTGGCCATGAGAATGTATGGGGTTTTTTGGAAATACACGCTCAGTATGGTGATAGGTTGGATCTGGGGCCATGTAACTGCACTCTCCCATCCATTGGATTGGGAAAAGAAGAATCCTCATGGGTCATATAATGGCAGTTGGTCACCTTAAACAGTAAGGATTATTCGTCATTGATGCCCAAGAGAGGACTGAGAGACTTCAAGAATCCTGTACACGTCACAATTTCATTTCTATTTTCAACATTATTTTTTTCTTTAGTCAAATATGACTAAAGCTTGTCTGTGGTGTTCTCTAACCATGTCGAGTTTCTCAGTAAGTCACAGCAAGCTACTGCAGGTTGAGCCTTTTTCTTTCTGCAAGAGTAATGCAAATATGTGATGTCCCAAGGGTTTGCATAGAGAAATGTTGTCAAATAGTGTAATCTCTATCAAAATATCAAGACACTGGGCACTGCTGGAATCAAATGAATATTTGAATCCCAGATCAAAACATATCAAAAAGAGAGTGAGTTTTGGGATGCAATTGATGAGGAAATAACCCATCAATACAGCCAAATGAAAAACACAAAGGGGTGTTTAATTCAAATTATATGGAAGTGACTTGAGTTATAGGCTTTGTGGCATTTCTGAACTACAATTGTCACCCCTAATGTTCTGCTACAAACAGAATCATAGCAGTATTGAACTGTTGGCAATTAAAAATTTATTATAAGACAAGGTGGAGAAGGTAGTGATCTATCTTCCAAGGCTAACAGTTCCCCAAAGTCTGAAAACGGTTCAGCCATGGGATTTCTGTGTGGTTTTTACCTGCTCAGCCTTCCCTCTACTTGCAAATTGACATCACTCTTTGGCATGTGTGAGGTTTTCAAATAGAATTCTGGTGAAAATCAGAATTGCTTTAGCCCACGGCCAGGTTATGTTTCTGTCAATGCCAACTGAGTGGGAACTTGACTATGAGTGTGTCCCAGCAGTACTGCAATATAAATTTCAAAATTTCAAAGTAGATATGGGAGAAGTGAGATTGAATGATGTCTCCTTTTCCTTCAGCAGGAAAACTGGAAAAACAAAGGAACTGTTGACTTTTAGTCAAAGGATCTCTGATTTGTTTTCTTTGGATGTCTTGAAGAGAAACACATACACTGAAATTCTGCACTTCAAGTTTGAAGAAAAAATGTATTGTAACTTTGTGAAAGATGTAATTAGAGTGTAAAAGACAGAAAAGAACAGTGGATTCTAAATATCTCAGTGGGTAGTCTCCCTGCTCTTATTTTCAGTATTAAATGACTCAGTAAATTCCTATTCTCTGAAATTCTGCAGTTCCACAGCCTGACTGAAATATGTTTTTAACCAACTCACAATGACAAGTTCAGCTGGGCAGAGAATCATAGGAGTGCAAAATCAGGGAAAGTTCAAGTGAATAATGAAATTTCTTGTACAATTTGCATTACATCCATATGCTAAAGTGAGTAATAAGTAGCATTTTAACACATGTAGAGGAATTAAAAGGACTGATTACTAGTATTAGCAAGCATTTTCACAAGATAATGATTCAGATTTTACAGAGCTGTTTGATCTTCATTTCAAATAGAAGTTATGCTCCCAGCATTGAAACAGTCTTCCACAAACAAAATAGAATATATTTTATAAATCTTCCTTTCTTGTGTAAGCCTAAATGAGTCATGGCCAGTTATATTCCCACGTCTCAGCTACCTCTGCCAAGTTTACTTCAGGAAAAATAAAGTATTCAGTAACTTTTCTTTTATAACAAGGGGCAAAGCAAAGAATTTGGAGTTATGGTTCCCAAAAGATATGATAATTTTTCTCTAATTAATATGCCCATTTCCTGCCAAAGAGAATTTGCTGCACTCGTACTAATGGAAAAGTATGTGTCATTAGTTTCAGAGAGGCATACAGGATTGAACACATTTCTAGGCTCCTTATCTCCAAAAAAATAAAAAGAGCCAGTAACACCAGAAAATATTCAGAGAAGAGCAGCAGAATGATTAAACTTACAGAAGAGCTTCCAGAAGTGGAATGACTAAGTAAGATACAAATCTTCACTCTGAAAAAGAATGACAGATGAAAGGTGTAATATAGGTCTCTGTAATTATAGGTACTAAGAAGAGGGCAGACATGGACTAATTGTATGAGATCCAGAAGCAATCAAAGGCAGATCAAGACAAACTAGAGCTCACGAGTATTCAGGCAGTTACGTGAGGAACTCATTGCTGAATTATTGCAAAGATGCTTAAAATATATATGAGTTACATAGAATGAGTTCTATGGGATGACTTCATGAAACAAACACCTGCAGAGGATTACAAAACACAGAGAAACTGTATCTGGCAAAGAAAGACCATACACTGAAAGTGGCTGGAATCTGGCACAGTACTACAACGAAGTGTATGCTTCCTGTTACTGCCTAGAAATGTACTTTCTGCCGCTATTGAACACAAGCTACTAGGCTTTAAAGAACTTAGATGGAGGCAGCAAGGCTGTGATTGTATTAAAATTAATTGAAAAAATTCCATTAACTTCAACAAGGGGTATTTTCTTAATTTCAGTTATTATCCTCCAGGTTTTAATCCACCACAGTTTATAAGTTAACTGAGTTGCTTCTCACAAGTAATGAGATTTACATACCCTATACTTAGGAAATCAATGCTTGCTTCTAAAGAAACTAGCAACAAAATTTTTACAGCACTTTGAAAAACACAAATTATCAAGATCTGTTGACACTTGCAATGAGTCTTCTACTTTCAACTGATTTTATTTGAAAAAAGAATTGTTATTGCACAGCTTTGTCTATCTGTTCATGTGAAGTATATTCATTTTAAGAGATCTGTTACACCTCTCTGTTAGGAGCCTCTTCCACTAGACTGCCAGGACTCCATGTAGATCTTGATCCATGTTAAATCTTATTCAACAGCTAGAGAATATTTTGAGAAGAAAATTCAATTAAGAATTTTTTATCACCCAAATGCATGATTCATCTGATTCTCAGAAGATGCCAGGGCTGCTACAGTTCAGCAATCACATCCATGATAGTACATAGCTGACTTTCGATGTCACTCAGATAATGTTATTTAAGGCTCCAGTGGTATTATCATGTTTTGTTTTCTTAGTGCTTTCCCAGGCAATTTTAAGCACATTCTCATCTACCCTTTGATAGCTTTCATGTGAAATCTCTGAGATGGTATATGGTAAAATGTTCCACCCTTTACTGCCAATAAATTCAGTAAACCAGTTTGTCCCACCACTGTGTATCTTTCAATTTTTACTGCTGCTAAAAAATCAAAGTATTACAACTACTCAGTAATTGAAGTAATCTTACAGCTGAAGTCAGTGACAAAACTTAGCTGAATAGGGGGAACACAGTGCATGGAATAAATCTTTTCAGAGCTATGTCTGAAGAACTGATAAATTCACTAATCATAAGATTTCTGACTAAATGTGCCAAATATTACAGGTCAGAAAACAATGAAGACATACATGTGTATAAGTAGAACAGTACTGGTACAC
Organism: Indicator maculatus; assembly: GCA_013399975.1. Taxonomy (NCBI): domain Eukaryota; kingdom Metazoa; phylum Chordata; class Aves; order Piciformes; family Indicatoridae; genus Indicator; species Indicator maculatus. Next base: position 295,410 of record VXBD01012190.1, on the reverse strand, counting down.
TACAAATGCATTTCAGTAGCTCTGGTTTTGATATACAGCATGCACTTGCAGCCCAGAAAGCCAATTGTTTCTTGGGCTCCATCAAGAGAAGCGTAGCCAGGAGGTCGAGGGAGGTGATTCTCCCCCTCTATTCCACTCTGGTGAGACTCCACCTGGAGTACTGCATCCACTTCTGGAGCACCTATTATAAGAAGGATCTGGACATGCTGGAATGTGCCCAAAGAAGGGCCACAAGGATGATCAGAGGGCTGGAGCACCTCTCCTATGGAGGCAGACTGCGAGAGTTGGGGCTATTCAGTCTGGTGAAGAGAAGGCTCTGAGGGGACTTCCTTGTGGCCTTCCAGTATCTGAAAGAGGCCTACAAGAAAGCTGGAAGGGAGTTTTTAAGATGTCAGGTAGCAATAGGACTAGGGGGAATGTAAGAAAAATATAAGTGGATAGATTCAGATTGGATGTTAGGAAGTTCTTTACCATGAAGATGGTGAGACACTGGAACAGGTTGCTCAAGGAGGTCGTAGAAGCCCCATCCCTGGAGGTTTTTGAGGCCAGGCTGGATGTGGCTCTGAGCAACCTGATCTAGTATGAGGTGTCCCTACCCACAGCAGGGGCATTGGAACTAGATGATCCTTGAGGTCCCTTCCAACCCTAACAACTCTATGATTCTATACCCTAAAAATTACTATTTGTTAAATTGCTGCTCCCCATTTCAGTCCTCTACACTAGCAAATGACAGAGAAAGCGACTTTTTTTAGCTTTTTTGGCTCACTGTGATCTGGCTTTACTGTACCACTCAATCTTTTAACCTTCTACTTCATGTCATCTCTTCTGTGGTTTATCTATTCGTAAAACCTCTTCAAAATCTCTATTCCCTGGTGTGCTTCCTACTATTCTGTGCATTTTATTTAAATAGCCTCTTAATCTTTTGGAACTGAATAGCTGTTAAATCTTCTTTTAAATTGGTGCTAATTACCCTGGCTTTCTGTTCGCACCTCTAATACATTTTACAACTGTAATCCTATACGTAATCCTGTAGCAACTTCTTTTTCTTTTATTTTTTTTCAACTGAAACTCAATACAGGCTTTTTTTAATGTTGGTTTGGAGGTTTTTTTGAGCATTATAGGATATTTGGGAGTGCCTGTATTTATCTATTTTAGCTCAGTCATGTTTCTGACTACTACTGAAACACAGAAAGGCAGTAGAGGAAATGGAAGAGATGAAGCTTGCAGTTGTCACTCTGCTAGCAATTTCAGCCTTCTAATTAGGAACAGATCATTGTCAACAGTCTAGAGATACTAAGATATGATTAATTGGGACCTTTCACTCAATAAAGGACTTTTAGAGGTTGTTTCAGCCTTAGTACACTTGAATGGGGCTAGTCAGTGTCTTTGTTTTGGTATTCAAGATTTATACAGCTGGAGAAGGAAACCCAATGCCCTCAGGTTGATTTGTGTTTCCACACTGGGACAGAGCTTGTGCAATTTTTTTTTTTATGACATAGTAAAATGATTATAATGCTTCAAAATTGAATTTATGATTATAAACCACAAGATAAGAGGTAGATTATTAAAGAACTGTGAAACATGTCTGTGAAAGCATATCACCCAATTAATGAGGGACCTTATTTTTGGACCTCAGCAAAAATGAGTCTGTGCTTTATCTATGTTCTTCAGAATAGCTGCTACTGATTCCACTTGAACTAGCAAATCTGTTTTCTGTACACGTTTTAGCTATTATCTTAGTTCCTGAGATGGCAACCCCAGCCAAATCCTTGCATTATATTAATTTTGTTTTGGTATTGGCACTTGCCCTCACTTGATCTGGGAAGTTACCAGTTTCACTGCACAAGTTATTAGCTACTACTCAAAGGAAACAGATAAATTATCTACAGATGGTGAAAATTAATTTCTAAGGACTAGTTTGTGACTGACTCAAATGTTCTTACACAGATAAGTCAAAGGCTTTATCCCATCCAGTTCCTTTATGCTCAAGTCACCCCTTGCTGCTACTTCACAGTTTCATGCAGAAAAGGGGCTGCTAGTTCAGTGTTTGTAGACAGCTGAATACAGAGATGATCAAGAGGTACAAAGCAAGAAGATAGAACATTGATTATGTGTTTCCTGTTTATTTCAACAACAGTGACAATATCAGATATTTCAAGTAACTGGTTTTCGGAACCAATCAACAAGAACCGTCTTGAGGTGCATTTCAAAGGGAGGCTGAAACTATCATGCCAGGCTGATGTTTTCTAGATTGGCTTGTTGATATATACTCCTTACTCTAAAATCTCTTTTTATATTGTCCCTGTATCTTCCTTCTCAATTCTCCTAAAAGTTAAAATCATAGAATCAGTCAGAGTTGGAAGCGACCACAAGGATCATCTAGTTCCAACCCCCCTGCCATGGACAGGGACACCTCACACTACATTAGGCTGGCCAGAGCCTCATCCAGCCTGGCCTTAAACACCTCTGGGGATGGGGCCTCAACCACCTCCCTGGACAACCCATTCCAGTGTCTCACCATTCTCATGGTGAAGAACTTCTTTCTCATGTCCAGCCTGAATCTCCCCACTTCCAGCTTTATTCCATTCCCCCTAGTCCTATCATTCCCTGTTATCCTAAATAGTCTCTCCCCAGCTTTCTTGTAGTCCCCCTTCAGATACTGGAAGGCCACAAGAAGGTCACCTCGGAACCTTCTCTTCTCCGTACTGAACAGCCCCAACTCTTTCAGTCTGTCCTCATAAGAGAGGTGCTCCAGCCCTCTGATCATCCTGGTGGCCCTTCTCTGGACACCTTCCAGCATGTCCATATCCCTCTTGTAATAGGGGCTCCAGAACTGGATGCAGTACTCCAGGTGAGGTCTCACCAGAGCTGAGTAGAGGGGGAGAATCATCTCCCTTGACCTGCTGGCTACATTTCTCTTGATGCAGCCCAGGATCTGGTTGGCTTTCTGGGCTGCAAGTGCACATTGACAGCTCATGTTGAGCTTCTCGTTCACTAGCACCTCCAAGTCCCTCTCCTCAGGGCTGCTTTCCAGCCAGTCCCTGCCCAGCCTGTGCTTGGGATTACCTCAACCCAGATGCAGGACCCTGCACTTGGTCTTGTTGAACCTCATGAGGTTGGCTTGTGCCCACTGTTCTTACTTTCCAGTGTGGAAGATCATAAAACACAATCATCTCTCAGGCTTCTGTTGCTGCAGTGACTCTTTGTGAAAGAACCAGCAGGATCCCAAAGGATCACTTACCTTTTCTTTTTATATCATGCACATCATGATATAAAGCACTCTCAGAAGCAAGGAAGTTTTGAGGTGGCATAGCACAAGAGTATTCTGCCTCCCTTCAGAAGCTTTCCTTGGAAGATGCCATGTGCAGTTCATTTTAGGATCAAACACTTCAAAATGCCATTAGATTTAGGTGATCTGATTAATAGACTGTCGTGTTTTTAAATGGGTGAATTACTTCTACAAAATAGTCTACCAAAAATGTTGCTCTGGATAATAAGTGAATTTAAAGACACTGGCTTAGTCTCAGTCATGCTGTAATTGTTGCTAGACTTAAGGAAAAAATTCCTCAGAAGGAGCTGTGTCTAAGCTTGCACAGTGTAAGGGCTGTCAGCTCCATGCCCAGAAGCTGCTGGCTGTTAAGAAACCTCCACCTCCTGGGAGTCTCTAAATGCATGAGGAAAGAACTACATCTGAATGGTTAAAACCTTCCCGTATCCTGCTAGGCTGCCATTACAGTTAAATTCACAGCTCATTTGCTTTAGGTTGCAGAGAAGTCATACTTGACCAAGAAATGGACTCTCATACTTAGCATCTAAACCATATAAGCTAGTGTAGAGATAAATGCTCCCAGACAATGAGATAAAAGAAAACTCTTTGTGTACACAAGAAGGACACTTTAATGAGCTGTATTCTGCCCTCTAGATAGCTCTTCTCTAGCACTTACCAGAGAAATAAATAACCTTTAAAGTATCTCAGTCACATAGTACACATAAGTAACTCAACATATGTAAGCATACATATGTGTTCTTCTGGTGTGTGTGTATATAAACATATGTATGTCACATGTGTATATATAATAATACAAATATCCATAAGCCTATTTTGGCACAGAATACAATTTGGGCATCCCTAAATCTTTCAAATTATGAATGAAGATGCTCACAAATTATAAGTGCAGATGCTCACTATGATTTCTTTCAAAACTATCAAAATATAAACAACTGGGTTTTCTTCCCCTTCCTAAAAACACCTGATAGTGGAATGCCCACATTGAAAATTAGCTCTACTGTGGTGTTTTGAGCTATTACTCTTAAGAGCTACTGAGAGGCCAGAAAGCAAAGATGTGGAAGTTAAGCAAAAATGTTGATGATTCTTTCACCATATAACACCTGATTTCACAGCTGGCATAAGTCGAGAAGATGTGAGAACAGAACCATGTTACCTTATGTTCAGTGAAATAGATGTGATCTACTGGAAGCATGAATAACAGCTTGAACATACTGTGTATGCAACAGTCACTAGACTTCTGCTTATAACAGAGAATTCCAAGACTGATTTTTTTTTTTTGCTTTGATGTGCTACAATCTTGAAAGGGCAATCAGTTTTTTGCCAATTCCATGAAAAACTGTTCAGAAACGGTTCCGGAATATTTTACAAACTATTGAAAAGGAAGCTTGGTTTAAAATGACATGTGCCATTGCCTACTTAATTTTCATTCTTGAAGCAAATTTTGCAGCAACAGAAAAGTACAAGAATACTTATAATCAGATGAGGTGAGATTTTAGTCCTTATCAACTATAGCAGTGTATTTAAAGCAAAGATCCTCTGCATGAAAAGAATCAATAGATGAGTCTGGGAACAGCAACAGAAAAAAAAAAATATTTATATAGAGAATAGAGAAAATGATTGAGAGCCATCCCAACATTGCACAGAGCAGATTTGGCCTGAAACCACAGCAATGATGGCAAATAGATTAATGTTTTAGACCTACCTATTTTTCAAAAATACTCAATAGCAGATTTTGGAGTAGATTCTCCCTAATTTGTAATTGCATTGACTGCATAGGAGTGGAGAAGGAGACATAGTATATTTTACATAAACTGATAAATTACTGGGAAGAAACAAGGAGCTGCCAGAGCATTATAATTCTCTTGGAATAAAGGGGGCAAATTTTCAAAACAACATGTTCCATCTGAACCAATGCATGCATGACTGAGAGAAGGAACAACTGTTTCATTTTTTATTTTGTAAAATTTCACCTTAGGGTGCTTAGAATTTCAAATTACTTTGGCCATTACCACCACCTTCACCTGTCATGTTTATATTTCTCCACACATGAGGAGCACACAGAGCTGCAACCTAAAACAAGTATGCAAATAAATCAATGCTGATGGGATTGTAAGAAAATTTATGACAAGCAAAAGCTGCTTAAAGTGCATTTGAATATAGCATCTGTGGCTATAAAATGGGCTTGTTAAACAACAGCTACCTATACAGCAAAAGCATGTAACAATAAGAGTTTATCAGAGAGCTATGACAACAGAATGGAAAAAATACCAAATAATTAATTACACGTCTGTGAGCCAAAGTACTGTGCAAATATGCATAGTCAAAACATCTCTAAAATCATTTTAGCACATGTGAAATTGCTAAAGTGATGCTGTATCCTCTATATGCATTTGCAAACTATTGATATTTTTCTTTGTTACCATACAGAAAATATCCACCTGAATTTTCATACTTTCATACTTTCTTGAAACCTGGATTCAGGAAAATGTCTCACACTGAAGAAAGGAATGAATGAAAGAAGTTTCTTTCTTAATAAGAAGCAACCACTGAAACTTTGCTTTCAGTAGAACACCAAGATTTGTTTATGTTTGAATACTTCTGGAATTAAGGTTAAATTACAAAATACAGGCAATATTTTATTTCTTAAAAACTAATTCCATCATGTGCTGGCCACAAAGGTTTGCTATTCTGAGTTGTTGTTTGGTTTAGGTAATTTCATCTGTAGGCTTTGTTTTTAGCAAAGAGTTGATATAAAAAGTGTTAAAATAACAGTAATTAGGCAAGAAAACACTAATGGAATAATATGACTAAAATATTTTGTCCTAATACACTTGCCTACAAAACCACTACTTTCAGAAGGAAATCAAGCCTTGAAAGATGACTATTAACAAACTGTTAATGGGAATATCATGGAATATGTGAGCATGAGCTGACCTATTTGAATACCCTAGCATCTCTTAACTGAGTCATGGTCTTCATTGTCCTTTATTTATATGACTGCTTTGAAATGAAAACACCTACTGTTTTGTCAATACTCATTTTGAAATGTCAAATTGTTTCTCTCCTCCTAAGAATTCCATTAATGCACTTGTTGCCTTTCCCAAAGTCTGCAAAACCTTGATTTTAAGAGAAGCCTGGCAGTGCATTATCACTGAGGAGAATTTTTACTCATCAAAGGCTCTTCCCAAAGATATGTATCCTGATGTGGACTTTGGGTAGTGCAAGATACACTGTTCTGGGTTACTCACTTCTTGGGTGTCTCATTTTTTTGGATGTTACTAGCAATGCCCTGAAGAACTACAGAAGCTTGGAGTATTGGCCAGCTAATGAGTTCCTTGAATGCATCTCATGAGACAGACCTGCAGATCCTCCCATGGGTGCTGCTGGCTTAAACCTCTCCCCATGGTTAGGTGGTTGGCTCTTCCCCAGAGCGTCTGGTGCTTCATAACCCTAAAAGTCAAATTAAAAACTTCTCTGTGCCACTAAGAACTCAACTACAATTTCTGAACTTAACATACTGAGGAACTGGGTGAGAAATCCAACCCTAATAAGAGGTGAAGGTCAATGTACAAGAGCACAACAGGAAGAATTCACTAAAGATGCTAAGCAAGGAAACAGCCTGTTAGGAGAGCGACATTCCTTTAACAAAATAAAATGACAGAACAGATTGCAGGCATTCATCCGGGTCCTATCTTATGCACATGATGGGGGTTTTTTATTATAAAGACCTAAAAAGCTAGATCCTGCCTGCAGTTAACCCAAAGGAATTCTTCAGATGAAAGCAAGCTCCCATCTGGCCTAAAGCCAGCAGAAGCAGTAACAAAATGAGGGTACTTTCTAGGAACTGAGTGAAGAGGAAGCACTCAGAATGAGTGAGAAATCCTTCTTTTATCCTAACCTATCCCTACAAAATCCAGTGTGTGCTGTCCATACTTGAGTAAGTCAGTGCAGCTCCGAGGCTAGACTCATGCCTGATCACTGAAAAGCAACCCCTCAGCATCGCCTGCTTCCCTCCCCTGTGGACAAAGAAGAGAGGTTCAAACTCATGCTCACTGTGCTTAGGTACTGTGGAAGAAGCAAATCCTTGATTAAAAAACAACAACAACAACAACAAAAAAAGAGCTACGTGGAAAACTTTGTTGTATATAAAGACACTGAAGCAACAAATGTAATCGTCTCAAACCACATCAGTATTTGGTACAACTGGCCTCAGTGCATAGGCAAACATGCTCAAAGTTAGCATCACTAAGATAAAAAACTATGAATAAAATATTTTTATATAAGTAGTCAGACCAAAATATTATTTTGGAATTGCTTTGTACTAAGCCTGATGCCTCTTAACAAGAAAATAGCCCAGAACTTAGCACAAATACCCACCTGTGCCATCAATTTGCAACAAGTGATCTCTGTGCCATATATGCCAGATTACCAATTAGTTCTAAAAAAAAGAAAAAGTATAGCATATTCCTCACATTAGATTTAGGAAGCTCTATTAGTCATTACATGGCAAGATAAAGTACTTCAATTTATAACACTTCAAATATGAAGATGAAATTCACATTTGCTAACTTAGGAATCCAAAGCACTGACAGCCAAGGCTGGTTTGTCATCCCAAACTTCCTTTACTACAAATGGGAAGAAATACATATCCTGCAAAGGGAAATTGATTTCCTTCAAGATAGGTCACATGAATCACCCTCAAAGCTACTAGGTTCCCTCTAAAAGCTACAAAGACTAGCTCTGACTCACGGGGCTGATGTTAAACTGTCCAGATTAATTCAAGGACAGGCAATTACTGCCTTTTGAGTAACAGTTTTGTAGCTAAGAGTCTTAAAGTAAATTAGGCAGCTGTTCTGTAGGCAACTTTTTTTTGTTTTATCTTTGTGGCCAAAATTCCTTCTGTAGGGCATCTGATAGATAGTTAAAGCCACCACAGGGAAAGAATATGTTTTTGAAACTGGTGTTACCGCAGGTGCAAACATACTATAGAACACAAAAGAGCAAAAAGAGCTGGTAAAGGACATTGAACACAAGTCTTCTGAGGAAAAGCTTAAGGAATTGGGTTTGTTTAGTCTTCAGAAGAGGAGGTCAAGGGGAGACTTCATTGCCCTGTACACATACCTCAAATGAGGCTGAAGTGACGTGGGGGTCAGTCTCTTTTTATATGCAAGTGACAGGACAAGAGGAAACAGCCTCAAGTTGTGCTAAGTGAAGTTCAGGTTGGGTATCAGGAAACAATTCTTCACAAAAAGGGTTATGAGGTTTGGAACAGGCTGGCCATAGAGGTGGTGGAGTCACCATCCCTGGAGGTATCTAAAGGACATCTGGATGTAGTGCTTAGGGATGTGTTTTAGTGGTAGTAGCTTATGAGTAGTTGTGGATTTGCAGGCTCTAGGTGAGTGGCTGGACCTGATGATCTCAGAGGTCTCTTCCAACCTGAACAGTTCTATGATTCAATGATTCTATGAAAAAACAAACTCACCCTGCCAGCATAAACAAGTACAAGTGATTGGTTGCAGCTCTAAACACCTAAGTGATTGCCATGAAACATCTCTCCCAATCTAAACCAAGACATTGTCACAGCAATATACAAGCAGGATATTTTAGTCATTTTCCAGTGGAAGATAGGCAGTATGTACATAGCAGTCTGCTTAAGCACAGCAGAATAATTTATATTTAAGTGTTTTGATGATAAGGGACATTTCTGCATGAACAGTGATTAAAGCAACCATGTAGCACTGAAAGACAATTTCTGTTGTAATTATGTGTTCAGTAGACAAAGGTACACTGTGGAGATGGCAATGTTGAGAGTGTTTGAATAGAATCTGTGCCTGCTTTCCCTTGCTCAGCAGATGCTGCACATTCTCACCAGAAGGAAGACATCTTGCACTCACATGATGTGAGTGCCCAGAACTGTGTGTTCTTCTTATGCATGGGTCCAGTTGACACTCTTGTTTCCCTTGGCACAGCTACAAGCTTTATTTCAGCTACCAAATCCAATCACAAACTCCTACAAATTCTAAGAGACAATAGGATATTTGAATTATGTTGTAGTCATCTAGTTACTGTTACAATGTCTACATCAGAGCCATTAAGGTCAACAGGACCTCAATACACCTTTGAAGAAAACAGATGTCTATTTTCTGTCCCCTCTGAATATGCTTTTTTTGGTTTTTTGATACCACTAGGGTGAGACTGATCTTGCCTTGCTTCAGCTGTTTGAAATCCAACAACTATCAGAAACAAAAAATACCCAATGCTTCCCACTTTATGTAAAGTGTATGAATTAGATGGATTAGTCTGTCTACTGTCTGCCTCTTTCCAGTGACTACAGTAGGAATATAGATGGTTGGTTTACAACTGGGAATCAAATCTGTGGTGGCTACATGAAAAAACCCTGACCCTTAGAGAAAAAAAAAGTCCCTTTTTAGGGTTTTTCAAGATTTCTTGGCAAAAATGGTTTTGACATAAATTATTATATACAAGTGTACTAAGTAATCTCAAATAAGACATAATAGGACCCTATGTCTTCTGCTACAATCCTATTCTTCATCCCTCTACTCAAAAAATTACATTGGTGTGTTCTACTTTTTATCGTTGAAAGATAATAGCAAATAAAATGTATGAAATAAAATTTCGCTTGCCAAACACAAACTAAATTTAAAGGATATCAGTTTTTAGAATTGAAAATTAAATGCAGAAGACAGTGGAATTTTCATTGGAAGTAAATCTGTTACACTCCCTTCTTAACCTAGTACTCTCAGGTCTGATATCAAACTGCTGATCTGCTAAAAAAAATGTATGCTAGAAAACATTACAAATTTCATCTTCAAAATAGAATCCTTTAGTATTCTTCCCCTGATTTAGAACAGAAGGAACACAGGCAAAAGTGTGTTTGTTAATATTAATGAGGACAAGACTGCACTGATTTTCATAGGACTGCTAACCTCCTTTGGTGTGTGTACTTTGATAAAGTGATGGTTAAAGTGAGAAATTTGAATTTTCAGCCTATCCCACATGGAGTCTACTGCAGGAAGGTCCTTACACATAGAATCCTTACGTCATTCTCATAAAGAGCAGCAAAGCTCTCAGGCCAGGCCAGCTTCTCACCATGCATTTTGGGCTGGTACAGAGTTGTCTTAACGCTCCTCTCATAACTGAGATTAACTATTTGGCCCTCTATGAGAATACTGTTGCCTCTTTGGCAGATGCTGCCTTTCTCTGACAGATACAAAAAACAGACATCTGACTTGAAGAGTGACAAATGTGTTAGGCAGTTATTGATGGTGTGCATAAGACTATATGTTTCGAAGAATCTTGTGTAAGGCAATTCGATTGCAGAGGTGGCAGCCAGCAAACTCCCAGAATCATACATCCAATGGGCAAGTCCATGCTATTTACAGATTGTTTCAATGTTTGCACAACACCTTGGATCACATGCATCTGTATGCATATTTTGGTTTGTTGGGGTTTGTTTTTTTTTTTTTAAAGTGCATTTTAGGCTGATAACAGCAACCGTTTTTCTAGGACCTTTGTGCCTCTGTGCTTACTTAACCACCTCCACTCAGCTAGGATTCAGCTAACCTATCTTAAGAAGGAAGGTTCTTTGTTTTGGGTCTTGCTGAATAGTTAGAAAAGAGAGACTGGCACCTCAGCAGTATGCTTGTTCTGCTACAATGAGAAGACAAAACACAGAGGATGATGACAATCTGCTTTTCCCTTTCTCTTTCCAGGAAAGGGAGATACTACAAATTCACCTAAATAGTTGAAATGCAGCTATTTTGCATCAGTTCAGGACATCAGAATTAGCCAAAAAGGCTAGCCTTTATGCTACAACACTCATAGAAGATTAGCATCCTCCTAGAATGAGAGTTGTAAGTAAACTGAACCATGATTCACATGACCAGCCAGGCCAAGGACATGAGGACCCTAGTATCTGCTTTTCCAGTCTGATTTCAGCTTTGAATGTAGGTGGCATAACCTTTAGAATACTCTGACTGATGTATTTTAAGTCCTTGGAACTCATAAATAATTACTTGAAAAAAATAATTAAAAAAAAAAAACTTTTGTGTCATGGAAAACCAGCACAGACTGGAAAAGCTGAAGGACACCACCACAGAGCTTGACTGCTCACTGTTCATGCACCAGCAGTAGGACTAGGGCTTTTGCCTCCAAGGGAAAGGGTGCTTGCTTCTCAGAAGTCTTCAATATGCGAACAGTAGCTCCAGAGAATAATCCTATAACCTTTGGCCCAGGAAAGCCCAGTGAAAAATCTTTCTTCATCTCGTCTCTAAGAAAAAGTAATTTTAATCCCAGGTTCTTTTTCAATTTTTGTCTCACACCAGTCACTATCCCCATTAGAAATAAGTGGTTGTAAAGGAGTAGAAGTACTTTGAAAATTTAAACCAAAACAATAGTTTGAAGGAAGAAAAGAAGCCTCCACAACTCTAAGAAAAATCTCCTATAATAAGTATTATTCATTTATTTGTTGCTTTTGTTTGTGTGGCATACTAACTACCTTTACATTTCTTTGAAAACTTTACTGTGCAAAGCAATTATGTCATTTCCAGGTGTTCCTCTTTTAACGGTTTCAAAATCTATTTGACTGAAACCTAACACACCTGTGAAGGCCTTCTGCATGGCTATCTGTTACAAAAAAGATGATTTAATTTGATCAGCTTTCCTCTGTGTATTCACAAATCACTGCTAGACATGAGGATCCTGGCACTATTGTTGCTGGTGTTACACTAAGACTACGCTACGCTACTCAAAGTAGTATCAGTGCAGCAAAGCCAAGCCTGCCTTATCTTCCTCAATTATCTTCCTCAATCCCCTCGATTCAGAGCCTCTAAACAGATGGTTTCTGGAATTTTGTTTGTTGTCATAAAACAGGGTGATAGAAGATTGATTTATATAAAAAGTTTTCTCTTCAACCTGCTTTCAGTAATCTATCATACTTGATAAAGTAACTAGAATATAACCCAATACAACTTAAATCTGAACAGAAAAAACAAACCTGACAGTCATGAACCATTAAGTGGACAAACATAAATAACACTTTCTATATTCTTGTCTGCTTTTTCTTGGACAGGTTATAAGACAGTCTTTTCTTCCAGCTTCTCTGTTGCTCTTCTGTAAGACAAACCAGGGTAACTCAGCCAATCACTTTTAAAGGGAACTCAGTCCCTTTTAGCAGAATTACCAGAATCATCAGAGGTATGCAGAGATGCTACACAGGATTTTCCCAGTTCATTTTGCCACTTCACTCCAATGAATCACATCCCAGAAAAAGCTGACGGATTAAATAGTGTACTAGAATGGAGACCAGGTCTCAGGTGCTGGGAGGAGCAGTCGTGCTCATTTTCACTTGTCACATAAGTGAGACAATATACACACATACAAAGGTGAAAGCTAATCCTTTAATATTTTTCTCAACATGTGTCCTCCAATACATAGTGGACTCTCCACATTGGAGTAATGCAAATCCACTTTCACCATGCATGGAGCCACATTCCTTGGAAACCAGAATTTTCAGCAGGCATACTCAAAAATAGATAAGCAAAATGGTATCAGATCTGCAGTGGCCTCAATTGACTTAAGTTTCAACTAGCAGTATTTGGCTCTAAATAAGATGAGATGAGAAGAAATGGAATTTCTTTCTGAAGCTATTTTAAGGGCAATAACTACTATATATAGAGGCAGAATAAGTGGATGAAGTTGAATTTAAGACAGACATATTTTTGTTTTGCTGTTTCCAAATACAGTGTCATCTGTTCCAACGTCTGAACAAAAAAAACCCAAAACAAACAAAAAAAACCCAAGCAACAACAACAACAACCACACACACAACACAAAACCAACAAACAAACCTATGGTAAAGAACCTCATCCTTCTGCAAGCAAAACTGAAGTTTTCTAGTATAGAAGGGAACACTAAAGGAAACCCAACTATTCCATGACAGTTTCAAGTATTCTGACATTAAGTGACAAAACCTATTTCTGAGTCTTGCCGGAAAACAACGGTGTAAACTCAGGTCTCCTGTAAATCCTGAATTTCTGCCATTCTAAGTCACTTATAAAGCAGTCTCGCTCTGGTGCCTGGCTTCTCTAACAGCAGATAAAACTCTTGCTTAAATGCATAGATTAAATGATGGAAAAATATGTACATTTGCATAGATAATCTTGCTAAGCTGTCCAGGTCTGAGCTTTGGAGAAAGTAGACACCAAAATGTGCCATGTCACTGCAGTACAATTACATGCAAAATTTCAAGCAAATTTGACTTAAAGATGCTGTAATGTCAACATTTAGTTTAGTGCATAAGACTTAAACTACTTCCCATTCTGTCTATACTGTATTTTATAGGAAATCCATACATGCACTGATTCTTATCCAAAGATGCATTTATTTCTTAGATGAAACCAAGGTGCAATCTCTTTTGAACTCTTTTTTTTTTTTTTTTTTTTTTTTGAGCACTCATTTTCTGAAAGAAAAACACAGACTGGAAAGTGGTTTTATTTACTTCCACCTACAAGGTGTTTTGGTGTTGAAAAAAATATACCAGTTAAGAAGCACACTTAGGGAAATAAATTTTGGTTGCCATGCTAACAGGAAATCACTCAATTGAGTCCAGTAACACAAAAAGTGCATAAATGACATTTTCTTGTAAAAACAGGGAAATACTGGATTAACAAGGCTGCAGGTTTTGCCCGCTGCAGTGAATTTAACTGTTCTGCTCCTCTGTACGGTGTGATTTTCTGTCAGCGTTTAAGTCTCCAGGGCATCAGCGGCTTCAACAGGACTATGGCTTCTGTCCGACTGCCGCAACAGCCAAGTGTAACCCCAATGCAGGGACGAATCCCACCCACCCCTTTATGTCCTCTATGAGCTTCATACACCTCGTTTCACTGTGCTCTTCTCTTATTTACCCGCGTGTGGCCGTCCTGGGGGAAGCCTAAGAGAAGGGTCCCTACGGACTGCATCGGCGGGGAGCGAGGTCCTCTCGAGAGGAACGGTGGTGACACGCCAGCTGCGGCCGCCGGTACCCGCTTCGACCCGGCTCCCCGCGGCGGGGCGAAGGGCAGCGCGGCTCTCCGATCTCAGCCCCGTGTGCCAGCTACCCTGCTCCCGGGGTGCATCCAGTCCCGTCCGGGCCGTCGGGAGTCGTGGTGCCAAGGCCGGCCAGCGACGCTGCCACTTGCGCCCGCCCCAGCTCCAGCCCGGAGCGGATGGCAGATGCGGTGCTTCCCAACCCCCCTCCTCGCTGTGCCGCAGGGGATCAGCCCCCTGTCCGCTCCCTCCCCTGGCACCCCGGGCGCTTTGCTGTCCTGCAGGTGTCACACTTCACCCAGTCACCAAGCTATGCCGCGTCCGTTTATTACATACAGGAGAAAGAAAGGGATCTTAATTATCATCTGGGCTGTGACCAAGGAGGTGCATCACGTTGCTTTATGCTTGAGTAGGCGGAAAAGTTACAAGTTATCTCAGACCGTCCTAAGGACTTTGGTTTGTTTTGTGGGGGTTTATTAATTTTTTTTTCTTTTTGTAGAAGAAGAAGAACGTAATTAAAGATTCAGAAAGAGAATATATCAAAGTCGATGAGAACTTACTTGGTTTAGGTGCACGCGTTGACAGCCGGCATCTCCCTTCAACAGTTCTAACTGGTCACATTTTCCCTTCAAAGTAGTACCCGTTTTCCAAACGTTTTGTAAATTAAATCCCTTTATAAGGTGTTTGTTTTATTTCACTGGTTCTCGTCCATTTTAGCCACTTTTCCCCATTTTTACTTTATTTTCTTCATGTTTGCCACACGTGCAGCCACTCTCGGTTACACGCCCACGAGTTAGCGGGTGTCCATCACCTCCAGCCGGGGGGACCGCGCCTGCAGCCGGGATTCGGTGCAACAGATGACAAGCAGCTTCTTCCCCGGCTGCTTAGTGAGGCAACTCATTCCCTCGGGAAGCCTCATGCTGGTTGTAAAAAGTAACAGCTCCTTCCCATGCGACGGTTCCCTCCGGAGCGCGGGCTGCGCAGCATGGGAGGGAGGAAAGACATCCAAAGAAAAAAGGCAAGAAGAGCGCAGAGGGACAGACGCTGGGGATTTCCGTCCTCGCCGATGCGCTGTCTCCTCGGCCGGAGGCAAGCTTTGCCTCAGAGGGCCCCGTCCNCCGCGGGGCTCCGCGCGGCTCCGCGCACTGCCCCGGCCACCCCCTCCCGCTCTGCTGTTCAGTCTTCACCCAAATGCTGCCCCAGGGGAAGGAGGGGACGAAGGAGCAAGCGGACACCCACCTCCAGTTGCAGCTGGGTTCGTGGACGAGCCAAGAACGTGCACCGCGTGGGACCGTTCAGAAGGGAAGGAGCCAGCGAGCGGCCGCCGGCTCCACAGAAAGTTTGCTCTTGCATCCCGCTGCAGCTGGGAAAGAGCTACACCGCCCCATGAAGTCGCGGTAGGGGCTCTGTGAGTCCACTTCTGCGGAGGCTCTCCCGGCGCTCTTCGAACCCGGAGCCGTGATTTAGGCTCGATAGCGTTCGCGATGCCCCTTCCCGCGGTGCGGTGAAAGCGCTGACGGTGCCGCTCGAGCTGAACTGGCCCCGGGTGCGCCCCTCCGCACACCGTCCAGCGGGGTAGGTCCCTGGCCTTAAGCTGCCCCAGCCTCGCCCCTGGATGTTAACAGGAGTCTGTGCGGGACCGAGCCGCAACCGCTATTCATAATAGAGGAGGGAAGGGAATGAGGTTAGGCACAACTTCCTCGCTTTACTTTTTCTGCCCTTAAAAATTGACAGAACTTGAATGCACGAGCTTAGAAGTGGTAAGAAAAAGATTCATCGTGTTAAGACAGGGATGCACGACAAGATAGGCAGGTCTTTTTTCGTTTTGTTTGTTTCGTGAAGAGGGGGTGTTTGTGTGGTTTTGTTTATTTGCTTGTTTTCTGCTTGGACTCGGCCTCGTTTTTGAGTCCGGACATGGTACAGGCACGGAGCTTAGAAGTGCATCTACCACCGTATGCGAACCCCTGGGCTGAGCGAGCATCCCTCCGCTGCGGTCCACTCCCTGCCTGCACTGCCCCGCCGAGGAGGCTGACTCCTGCCTGAAATCACCGAGCAGCACGCCACTGGTTTCTGATTTTGCTCGTCTCGATAGGCTAATAGCTTACAGGTTACGGTTCTGCGGAGGCGAGGGAGAAGTGTGGTGAAGCAAGCCCGAGGCAACACAGAGGAGGAGACGCCAGCCG
>VXBD01012190.1:250572-268395 GCA_013399975.1 Indicator maculatus | reverse complement strand
GTCACCTGGTCACAGAAGGAGATCAGGTTCGTAAAGCATGACTTGCCCTTCATGAACCCATGCTGACTGGGCCTGATCATCTAGTTGTCCTGCACATGCTTCATGATGGCACTTAAGATGGCCTGGTCCATGACCTTCCCTGGTACCAAGCTTGGACTAGTAGGTCTGTAGTTCCCTGGGTCCTCTCTCTGGCTCTTCTCGTAGGTGGGTGTCNAGCACCCCCAAGTCATTTTCTTCAGGGCTGCTGTCATGGCAGTCCCTGCCCAGCATATATTGTTGCTTGGGATTGCCCTGACCCTGATGCAGGACCTTGTATTTGGTCTCGTTGAACCTCATGAAGCTGCCACTCTCTAGTCATCTGGGACCTCCCTAGTTAACCAGGACTCTTGGTAAATTATGGAAAGTGGCTTGGTGAACACTTCCAAACAGCTCCCTCAGCACCCTTGGGTGTATGCCATCCAACCCCACAGACTTATGTATAAGTGGTGTAGTGGATCACTAACCATCTCATCTTGGACTATGGAGTCTTTATTCTGCTCTCCATCTGTGTCTTCTGGCTCAGGGGACTGGGTATCATGCAGACAACTGGTATTATTAGTAAAGGCTGATGCAAATGAAGGTATTAAATACCTCAGCCTTTTCCTCATGCTTGGCCACTATGTTCATCCTTGAAATCAACAAAGGACAGACATCCTCCTTAGTCCTTCTTTTGTTGCTAATGTGTTTGCAAAAGCATTTCCTGTTCTCTTTAACAGATGAAGCCAAATTAATTTCCAGTTGGGCACTCGCCATTCTAATTTTCCCCCTGTAGAGTCCCATGACAATCTGGTAGTCCTTCTTAGTGGTCTGCCCCTTTTTCCAATGACCACAGACTCGTCCTCTTCTAAGCAGCAACCAAATCCCTCTATTCATCCAGGCTGGCCTTCTTCCCTGCCATCTCATTTTTCATCACATGGGGATAGCCTGTCCTGTGCCTTTAAGAGTTCACTTAGAGTGCTTATCTTTCTTGACCCCTCAGGACTGCCTCCCAAAGGACTCTGTCCACCAGTCTCTGAAACAGGTCAAAGTCTGCTCTCTGGAAGTCCCAGGTACAGTTCTGCCGATGCTCCTCTTTACTTCTCCAACAATTGAGAACTCTATCTTTTTGTGATTGCTGTGCCCAAGACAGGGCCCCAGCTGTTACACTGCCCACAAGTCCTTCTCTGTTCACAAACAGCAAGTCCAGCACAGTGCCTTCCCTAGCTGGCTCCATCATCAACTGCGTCAAGAAGTTATCCTCTGGACGCTCTAGGAACCTCCAGGATTTTTCCCTCTGCTGCACCTGTCAGAGACACCAAGCTTGGAGCCAGGCATTGATCTTCTGGCTCTTCCTGTTTGTTCATTCATCACATCCCATGACTGGAGAGATAGAGGAGAACAATACTTGTGCTACTGATCCCTTAACCAATTGTTCCAAGGCCCTGAAGTCTGTCATAATTGCCTGTGGACTTCTTGTCCTTACTTCATCATTGCCTACCTGAAAGATCAGCAGTGAATAGTAATCTGAGGGCTCCACTAGGGAAGAAAGCTTTCTTCTCACACCATGAACCTGAGCCCCTGGGAGGCAGCAGACTTCCTATCAAATGAAGATATATTTCCAGCAGTTGTCCAAATTCACTCATGATGCTTCTCCAGAGGAGAGAAATATTAGAAGCAAGTGTTCAGAAAATCTGAAGTAGAGCTTAAAGACTATTTGAAATGATACTGAAGTTATACATGTTGTTACTGCAGAAAAAATGGTTACAAAAATGTGTACTCAATAAGCAAAGGATATTTAGTGCAAGAGAGTAGTCTGTGTTTGTGTAAACTAGCACAATGCTGTTTATAATAGTGACTTGCAAACCCTGCTTTTGTCTAGTTGGACTTCATGGAAAAAGGAGTTGGAAGAATGGAAAACATTACCTGAGTATGACAGTCCAAAAGCTTTACCAATAGCTGTTTGGTAAAGCTGACATTTTCACTAAGATTTGGCACTTTTCACTGCCACCCTAAGACGTTATGTAGTATTTCATGACTTGCTAAATACTTCCCCCCCCCCTTCTTAGATAATTTTATGGGTGGAAATAATTCTCTGTGTAATTGTATCATTTAGCATGTGACTGTCAAGATTTTCAAGAATTTTTAGGTTTATTATGCATGTTAAAATTTCTGAATAGTTTCCCAAAACTAAAGAGTTTGCTGGAACTATGGAAAAATCAGATTTTCTGATCTCTGAGATCCTGTGACTGTTAGATCATTTTTTTCTGTAGTGGCTTCTATAACAATTTTATGTCTATAGAGACTTTTCCCTCTGCTAAAATATTTGTATTTATCATCATTTAGTTGTAATGTAAAATCACTTCATAACATAAGACTCATTTCATCTGTCATCCTTGAAAAAATTCCTGAGCAGTAACTGCACACATTAATAAAGAACATTTTTCATGCTTTGTCTCCTAAATAATGGTTTCCAAAACACTCAATACCAACCATCAAATGCTAAATTCAAAAGTGATTTAAACATAATAATAATGACATTTTCACAACAAACACATCTTGTTTCTGTATGGGAAAACATCTGAGGTTGAATGGCTCAAGAAATTCATATATTAAATTTAAAGGCAATAAATCTTTTAAAAGTAACTTTCTGCATGATTAACCTTGCTGGGTTGCTGTTAGTGTAAAGAAATGACCCATGTAGTGTAAAAAGGAATAAAGAAAAAGAAGATATTGTAAAGAATGTATGATTAGATTATTCTTGGCCTTTGGGGAAATACTTCAGGAGGAGAATGAGGTAGAAATCCTCTAGTGAAGCACAGCTTACACTTCCCAGTTCTTTCTACCACTGTCTCTGCCCCAGATGGTGACAGATAGCACTGGTTTTCGTTTGTGCTGTTAGACAGTTAACAGCACTCTTCATGCTGAAAAACTGTCCTAATTTTTTCCTGACAGGAGACCACTCACTTCACCACTGTATTTCAGCCACAGGCAAGGGCTGCTGGAGCCCAAATGAGTGGTGCAGCTGAGAGGCACAGGAATGCAGGAGGAGCTGAGAGATTCGCTCAGATCTGTTTTCAGCTTCATCAGGCAATGTCTGCAAAATAAAAACACAGCTGGACAATTATACTAATAGAGGAAAAGACTATAAAAATGGCAGGATTCTCAGACTCGGCTCTGCATTAGGAGCTCTGTAACTCGTGCAGCGCATGTCTGGGTTGGTGACTGTAACATTTCACTGCAGAGGAGTTTTCTGGAGCTATTCAGGAGTGTTCTGTTGAAGAACCTAAAATGTCCTCAAGCAGAACTGACCACAACCAAACCGTGCCTGACAGATGATTAGGCATCTCTATACTTTTTAAAAGTTGGAAATACCCCAGTCCTGCCACCTGAACTAGTCTAGCACTCAATTCCCAGTGTTGGTAGAAAGCTTCTCCTCAAGCCTAGACTAATTCCTCTTAGGAGAAGGTATCATGAAGGTATCATTGCCTTACCTACTGATGACAATTTTTCATATTTTTCTCAGTTTTAATTTCTCTAAAATGCCCAGGATAAACTTTTGAGTTAATCTATATTACCGACCACTTCCATATAAATAAATATTCTTCATTCCTACCTAACCAAGCTGTACACTTCTATTACAATTTTTGTCTGTGTCTGATAAGCCAGTTAAGTGTTGACTTCTGTGTTGGTTGATACTGACTTCTTTTATCGATATGAAGGCAACCTGAGACATTCAGGAGACTCCCCCTTTACTTCCTTTTTTTGTCTCTTGTTCAGAGTGACATCCATCAGCTTGATGTCACAAAAAGTAGTACCTCAACTGCCTCAGTAACCTCGCTAAGACATTGCCAGTCATCATTCAAGCACCAGGCAGTGATGGTCAAAGAGCTGGATGGGTCTGACACATTTTGCAACACCCTTTGCATTCCTGTGAGAGAGCACATACCCACAGACACCATGCCAGCTTAGCAGGGTGGGCTTCTCCATACAGTCACCAGAGTAGCTGCCCGCAGCCACCCATCTCCTCAGGAGCGCGGAAGGCAGACATGAGCACAGGGACCTGCAGCTTGCATCACTCCCTCTGTCCCCTGAATCCACAGCCAGCTCTCAGCTACCTTCTCATCATGGGATCCCAACACAGACCACCATCCAAGTTACACATTCCTACAAAATACAGCAGGGAGACTCTCTTCTTTGTATAGATGGCATGCAAACTTCTCTCTGTTTCTCACTCCTAATTCTAAAAGAAAAAAAATCATAGGATCATAGAATTGTTTTGGTTGGAAAAAACCTCTAAGATTATCAAGTCCAACCACCGGCCTAACACCATCATGGCTATTAAACCACATCCTGAAGTGCCATATCCACACATTTCTTTAACATCTTCATACAACCTCCAGGGATGGTGACTCCACTACCTCCTTGGGTAACCCATTCCAATGCCTGACCACTCTTTCCATAAAGAAATTTTTCCTAATATCCAGTCTAAACCTCCCCAGCACAATTTCAGCTCAGTTCCTCTCATCACCTGATGCTAGAGAGAAGAGGCTGACCCCCACTTCACTACAGTCTCCTCTCAGGTAGTTTTAGAGAGTGATGAGGTCTCCCCTCAGCCTCCTCTTCTCCAGACTAAAAAATCCCAGTTCCTTCAGCCACTCTTCCTAAGACTTGTACTTTAGACCCTTCACCAGCTTTGCTGCCATTCTCTGAACACACACTAGCAACTCAATGTCCTTCTTGTAGTGAGGGGCCCAAAACTGGACACAGTATTCAAGGTGTGGCCTCACCAGTGTCGAGTACAGAGGGACTTCCTTACTCCTGCTGGTCACACTATTCCTGATACAGGCCGAGATGATGTTGCCCTTCTTGGCCACCTGAGCATGCTGCTGACTCATGTTCAGATGGCTGTCAACCAAGGTCCCCAGTTTTTTTTTCCTCCAGGCAACTTTCCAACCACTCTGCCCCAAGCAGAGAGACCATAATGCAGGACACAGAAATTTGTTAAACCTCATACAATTGATCTCAGCATGTCCAGATCTCTTTGCAGAGCATTCCTACTCTCAAGCAGATCAATACTCCCAACCGGTTTAGTGTCATCTGCAAACTTACTGAGGGTACATTTGATTCCTTTACCCAGATCATTTATAAAGGTATCAAAGAGAATTTGGCCCAATACTCCCAATACTGAACTTAATGTCATCTTCAGACTTACTGAGGGTGCACTCAGTCCCCTTATCCAGATAACTGATAAAGATATTAAAGAGAATTGGCCCCAATACTGAGCCCCGGGGAACACAACTAGTGACTGGCTGCTAACTGAGTTTAACTCCATTCACCACCAAATGGGATGACTGGGCATTGAGTGCTGTGCTGCAGCACAGCAGCTATTTTAGAAGCCAAAAATGTTTTATTAATAACCCCGTTAGGAGCACTAAATCACACATACATGCCTGAACCTTCCTTCCTTTTTTGAAAAATTCTGGATTCAAGCATTCCATAGAGATCTATTTTATTTTAAGGATTTTTTTTCCAGTGATATTCTCTCACACAATTTAACTGGCTTGTACTAAATGATCAAAAGCTGTTTAGATGAGGAAATCTTTCAGCAGGAGCAGAAGCAGTAATTCTGAAAGTCAAACTCAGATGACTTTCCTAGGTATGCTCCAAAAATACTTTAAAATTTTGCTACATTGTTTGACATGTTGCTTTGAAGTATTATTTTCACTTGTATTTTCAGAAATGTTTTTCAAAACTACTGAAGCTCATGGGAAGGTTTGGAGGAAGAAAGCTTAATCCACCATGGAAAGTTAACCCTACATTGTACATGCGTTTATAAAATATTTTATTTCTTGAGAGCAAATGTTGTCAGTCACCATCTGCTGTGCTTTGCCAGTTTTATCTTAGAAATATATCTTCTGTGATCCAAACTCTGACTGTTGGCAATTTTCTGTCTATCACCTGTTGTGACTAATAAAAAATAAATCCAACTTAGAAAATGACAGAGAAGCTAAAGAGAAAAAATACAGCCTTCCTTCCTGTGATTAATGTCTCTTTGCACAGTAAGGAAACAGTGTTTCAATTCTAGCATTTTGTCTAATGTTTTGATGTTCCACCTGGAACATTATAGTTAAAGATATAAATTAAAATGCTTGTTGTTTTTCTGCTTTCTGTTTTTCTTCATTAATCTTCATTAGGCAGCCTACAATCCATGATCTAGGAAGGCCCAGACATGAGCAAATGTGTTTCACAGACTGCTACCCACTTTGCTTGAAGATGTGGGTGACATCAAACTATCTGTAACTGTCTGGTTCAACAAATGGCCCTATATTTGCATTGAAGTTTGGTGAGGTTTCATCTTATGACACACAGAAAGCATCCATATTTTTAAACAGGGTACATACTCACAGAGCCTGTGTATGTACTGGCAAACCTAAATTGTAGCAACTGGATTTTACTTTTTTAGGTTTCTTCTAGTTCTGTTATTTTGAGGAACATTTTTTTTTTTAATTATTTGTTTTCTTTAATGTCTTCCCTCTTCAAAGCATCCAATACAATCTGAGGACTGTGTAACAGTATTGTTTTGTTTTGTTTTGTTTTATTTTAGGTAAGAAACAGATGTGTAAGTTGAATATCCAGGGGTGTGACCTGAAGTCACCAGTGGGTGCTTGGAGGTGCACACCTTTCTGGGATAATATTGATGAGGCGAGGAGGGAGCTGGAGCTGGTGCTTCTACACCCATCCTACCATCCTGATTTTGTTGTGAGAGGAATGCTCAGAGAAGAAACTCCAATGTAAAACAACTTTAGTTGTATATGGGGAATTGATGGACAAAGGCCCAGGAATGCAATGAAAAGCTAAGTTTTTTTGGCATTGTAAAACACCTAGAGCATCACAGATGAAAACTAGCACTTTTTTTCACTTCTACTGTTTTTTAAACAGGCATGTGTATGGTACCACAATTAATACAAAGACTGTGGAAAATGTCCTAAATGAAAGTCAGGGAATGAGCTTGAACACTGGACTTCATCTATCCACATGGTTTAGGGTTGGGTTTTTTTCCCAACCCCTCTAATTAGCAGTATAGCAAACAACACTAAAAGCCACTGAGTATTTCCTCACTCTCTCTCACTTGTTTAATTTTGTCATCTCTTTGCAGAAAAGTGCTTATTGTAAGGGGACTACATATGAATTGATTTATTACATCAGTCTGAGGTGAATAAATGAACTTATTGTGTCTGAAAGAGCAAAGTTTGGCTATAATAACAATGTTTATATGCTCTACAGTGTATATTTGGTAGTGTCAATTTTCTAAAATGCAGTTGTACTGTCCTGGAGTTGAGTATTGTTGAGTTTCCTTGAAATAGACTATATTTGAATTGTCTGTTGTGTGCATTCATTGAAATTCAGAGCAACTATATTAGTTGTTTATTTCTTCATTTATATATATTTTTTATTATTTTCTCTGTGGGGATAATTCTATTAGTCACTTAGCAAATATACTCGAATAAAGTCACGGAAATACCTCATTGTCCTATGAATAAATGTTGAAACACTTTAGAAATACAACAGTTAAATTTATTTCCTGCTGAAATCATCAATATCTATTGCAAATTACTTGTGTACATCTGTTTTTCCATAAGTGATTGTTATTCACATGAAAGTAATTACAAAAATTTTAAAGCATATTTTGACCTGTCATTTACTATGCCTTTATATCCTACTTTCTCTGGCTTAATATTCAAATTTTATACACATTTAAATTACTTCAACATTAAAGTAATTCAGAATCTGAATATATATGGCATGTTCATGCATTATTTAGTGGATGGTTGCATATATTTACACAGAATTATACTAAATCATTCATTCATCATAAAGCTATCAAACTCATTTTGGCTTTGTAAGAGAAGGAACTATTTACTTCTAATTCTTCTCCATCTCCATTCTTCCACCAGCAGGACTAGGGATGTGATCTTTCCCCTGTACGTGACGCTGTTGAGGCCCCATGTTGTATACTGTGTTGAGTTTTGGGCCCTTCACTGCAAGAAGGATATTGACTTGCTGGAGAGTTCCCAGAGAAGGGCAACAAAGCTGGTGAAGGGTCTAGAAAACAAGTCTTATGAGGAATGGCTGAGGAAACTGGGCTTGTTTGATCTGAAGAAAAGGAAGCTGAGGGGAGAGCTTATCGCCCTCTAAACTACCTGAAAGGATGTTGCAGAGAGGTGGTGGTCAGTCTGTTCAGCCAAGTAACAGCTGATAGAGCAAGAGGAAATAACCTTAAGTTTTTTTCTAAATTGTATATTAGAAAAGAATTCTTCACTAAAATGGTTATTGGGCATAAGAACAGGGAGGTGGTGGATTCCCCATCCCTGGAGGCTTTTAACAGTCATGTAGATGTAGTGCTTAGGGATATGGGTTAGTCAAGGACTTGTCAGTGTTAGGCTAATAATTGGACTCTACGATCTTAAAGGTCTTTTCCAATCTAGGCAATTCTGTGATGCTGTGATTCTTACATATTTTCTGTTTACTCTTTCCTTAATGGTGCTGCCTCTCTTAGACATTTGGTTTGAGAAACAGTAAACACACAGAAATAGATCCACAAACACCAACTACCAACATTCATGTTGCTTTATTTAGACACTAAGTCAAGATCCATATTGCCTCTCATGAAAAGGGCTATTTATTAGAGGATTCTTAAATCTCTAAACATGAAAACTAAGGTCTTACATTTCTGGTGATCTCTGTCTTTCTATTCCAGCACAGAGCTGCCTTGGGTGGCCTTGTAGGTCTCATGACATAGGAAAGTAGTGTGGCCAGGTAGCATGCAGGGATCAGCCTGGTGCTCCAGTTGCAAGCATGCAGCCTCCTCCTCGGAGTGACAATGGAAGCCCTGTGCTGCCCTGCAGGCCTTTTTGGCCTTATCATCTGTAAATCTAGGGAGTAAAGCCAGTTTAAAAATATCAATGAAAGACAGGAAGATAAAATAAATCAGAAAGACTGTGCAGGCAATATAGAATCCAGCAACTGGGTGAAATAATAGTCTTATAGTGAGAAAGTTGATACAAGATACAAGATACTTAATAATGACAATCACACCTCATAAGCATTTGAAGTGCCTCCTCTTCTAAAGCCAACTAAAACCTGTAAAAATGTTTCTGACAAAATGCAATTATCTGACATACTCTTTGCTTTATATTAAGGTAAATGAAGGCCTTTCACTCAGATGTTATAGAGAACATAATCCAGTAGATCTTAGTAATGTATTTAGTTCTGCACAGTCAAAGGGCAAATATTATGACAGAAACTTGGAAAGAGTCAGCGACCATCATCTGGCCCCAGGCAAAATATATGGAAGAAAACAGGGCTGTCTGGCAGACAATATCAGTCCTTAGGTTGTCTCAGGAAAATAGTATAAACTATGACAAGTAACTGTTGAGAAAGAAAAAAAAGGGAAAAAACCCCAAACAACCAACTAAAAAACCCAACCAAGAAATCAGTGATAGCATACAAAAACAATAGGTACAAACTTTAGAGTTCCAGGTCAATGTTTGGTTAAATGGGATTATATACCAAAATAATGACTTTTTTTTAATTTGTTTGTTTGTTTAATTAAAAAGTTATAATTTCTAATGAAATGAAAGGCAGTTCTTTCTCATCTGGACAGCCAGGCAGTCAGGATAAAACAGTTATTAGCACTACGGGAAAAACTGTCCATGTTATCACTGTGAACAAAATTCATTTAGTTTTCAAGTAAAGTTTTTATGAAGTGAATTATTTTGTAGAATTACAAGGGACAGTTCTATTTCCTTCTAATGCTCAGCTTTTCAAATTTTTCTAAGGATAAAATTTTGGAGCACTGGTAGCAATAATGAGAGAGATCTCAGGGTTTCAGAAGCTGAGAAAAGATGAGTGTGCTGGTTTTTAAGAACCTCATTCAAAGGTGGGAATCTTCTTGTACAAAGATTTGTACATGCAAATTGTCACCCAAAAATATGAACTCTTAGCCCATGTACAGATGTGAGACAGTATCACGCATTATCAAACCACAGTTGGATCTAAAGTTATTAAGAATGAACACCAAACTAATATCCTATGCATATTTAGACTAAAATTTTTGAAGGTGATGAACCAAACCTGAAGGGAACATCAGAGTGAACATAGCTTATATCTAGATAACTTATGCTCACATTTTTAGTGTTCTACAGCTGCTTGTGCAACACTAGATATATTTGACTGGCCTGCCCTTTGGGGATGAAGTTGCTTTCTACTGGATATAATATTTCAATTGACCCAAGCCTGAGTTAAACCAGCATATTCAGTGTGTTTCAAGGTTGCTGACTGATGAAACACAAGGACTTTCATTCTGAAACAGGCAGACTGAATGTGTTTAAAGGTCATTTAGACATGGTGCTTGGGAATATGGTTGAAGGGTGAACTTTGTAGAGTAGGGTTACTGGTTGGACTTGGTGATCCTGAGGGTCTTTTTCAACCTGAATGTTTCGGGGATTCTGTGATTCTGTGAGTGCTGCAATGGAGACAAACAAAAAATAACAATGAAACAAGACCAAAAAAAAAAAAAAAATACTGTGTTTCAGCTTCCATAAAAAATTTATGTGTTAACAGAATTCATGCTTATGGACATGAAATCACTGAAAGAAAACATTTCTTACCAACACAATATAAATGTCTGTATTAAAAACAGGAGAGAGAGGTAGTAATTAAACAGAACGTAACAGCTATATGCAACTGAGTAGGGCAAGAAGAATCTCACATTCAGCTGAGACTCAGAGATATTTGTGAGCTGCAAAATGCAATTATCCAGCAGAGTTTCCCACCAAGAATCAGGTCTGTCATCCCATAAGTACAAACAATTCCACTGACAGGTGTTTTTGTAACAGAGCTTCCAGCTTCTGTGGTTGGTTTTGTTTGTTTGTTGTTTTTTGTTTGTTTTTAACAATAGTGCCTTCTTTCCACAAAACAGGAATCAGTCTTCACATTACTGTGTGATCATTTACAGATATGGGGGCCCTGTCCCTTTCTCTGATACTCTAAAGCAGTCAGTGAGCTTTTGGAGGGGTCTGTTGCAAGAAGAAATAAATGTTGTGGCCACAGTGGAAAATTCTCTCTCTGTACTTGTGAAGGTAATTATGAGTTGTCCAGAAAAAGTTCCAATGATGCAGCAATGACTGACAGTTCTCCCAAGTCAAAATAATAGTGAAGACAGAGGCTGCTTTATTCACTGCACTGTAAAGTTTCGCTGACTTGCATTATAGTTGCACAGCCTCAAAGATAAAGAGAATGCACATAGTAGTCAGAGATGAGGGTATTAAAATTTTCATGATATAGGTTCTTTGCTAGTGGAGGGATTGATAGTCATCAAATCAAGATTCCTTGATGGAAAAAAAAATTCCTCAGCTGTTTCAGAAGGGTAAGTAGGACCATGTCCAAGGGAGAAAATACAGACAACATAGGCAACCTCAAATATGCTAACTGGAATTCCACCCTTCTCTTTCCAGTGCTAATGAAGCCAATGGAAAATACATGCAGACTGATCCAAGGTTTTGAAAACTTCAGTAGTAATTAACAGAGCTGTGTGATAATCATCAAGTAGCTTGCTGAACTCCATATAAGCTTTTTCTTTTGTTGCTCAGGCTCAATCTGGGATTCTGGCTTCCTGAAACTCTTAACACTCAAAGCAAAACATAGGCTAATGTGTTATGTTCCCATGTACAACTATAGAGCTTTTTAAGGTTTCCAATGGAAAACACAATGCCTCCCCTGGCATCAGCAGGTGTCATGTTCTGTGAATTACTGGAATCACACTGGGAGGTATAGTTAGGAGCCAGCATGAGCAGAGAGAAAATGAACAAAAGAATTGCAATAAATATCAAAATTACTGTTTCAACTTATACACAGAAAAGGAAAAGAACACCACCTGAAGTCTCTCAATAACTATTGGCAAGTCAGTGAGCTTAATATAGATCAACAAGGCACACATTGTAATACCCTGTCACTTACTAACAAATGTTCTTACTACGTTAGCAGTAATTATGATGACTTAATCTTACAGAGTATGGTGGATAATGTTAGATATTCTATTCCTAAATTTCGAGGCAAATGACAGAAACATAACGTTGAACTGAGATAAAAGTATATCCCAATATGACAGGTAATGCCTTTGAAATATAATGCTTTTATAAATGTGATTTTTTTTTAAGTAATTTAAATTAGGACTTATCCATTGAGAAGTTTGCAGTGATGAAGAACCTGTCTGTTGGAAATAAAGACTGCAAAGCAGAGCCCTCAAAGACTGAGAAAATGTTTGCTAAAGATGATAGGAAAGGCAGGGGCATACCACTCCATTTATAGAGAAGTGCAGCCATATACAAATAACCTGTTAGCCCACAAAAATGGTGTCTACAGGTTCTGGTAACCAATGGAAATGAGAGGAAGTAACCTGTTGTATCTAGAAAAGAATTTGTCAGGACTTGAGAAGTCTATCACCCTGCTGGCACATCATGTCTAAGTACTGGGTAGGAAATTCCTGGATCTGCAGGTAGACATGATGATGGTATTAGCCATGAGACACCCTAAAAGAGATTAAGAAAAAGAAGGGTAATTATAAGAATTGTGATTTTAATACATTAGCTATGAGGAGCAGAACCACAGAAATCAAGATGTACTGTTTCTCAAGGGTGCCCTAAACTTGTGATTACATGATTATGACTGATTACTATTGGAACGTGGGCTGGATCAGAGTGCTAAAAGATACACCAGAAAAAGCAGAGGAAAATTACATAGCATATCAACAAAAGATCATCACTCAGTTGTGATGATTTTTGCCCCCATGAAAAGGCTGAAGGTAGGAATGAGGTCCCTGTGTTCCTCTCTGCTGTTGGCAAACAACTTTCCTGAATGGCTTTGCCAAATTCCTCACTGATGGGTGAAAACTGAAAGTCCATTTATTTCTTCCAGGGTAATGTTTACCTTGTGTTCTGTTGCTAAAATCATGTTGCCAACTGTTAGATATAGGAAACAAAGGTTATTTCATACTGTAAGAATTAGAATAAGAATATGTGATTCAGCATTATACAGTAAATATTTCTCAGTTGATGCCTGGGAGGAAAAGGCCAACAAACCCTCCCAAATCCTAAAACACTGTAGTCGCTATTTTATTTCTTATGAGGAAAACAGTCGTGGTCTTCTTTTGACTCTCAGTAATGTGAATACAGAATGCAAATGTTTCTCAGCTATCCACAAAGATGAATGTTTACCTACTAGGAGAGAACCAGAATAAACAATCATGATATTGGGAAAAGAGTATATATTTTGTGTTGAATTAGTATCAAACCAGGTCAAAATTATGTGGTTTTTTTTGTTTGTTTGTTTGGGTTTGTTTGTTTGCTTGTTTGTTCTTTTTGTCGTCCATCTTACGTCTCAAAGAACAACAGAAGTTACCTAGCTGATTACATTAGCATGAATCAACAAAATAATTTGACAGTCAGGTCATTATTTCTTTGCTGTGAAAACAATTTGACATTGAAACTCATTGAACTTTATAATAAAAATGTAGGGCTAGGGAGAGATGCAAGAGGCCCTGAATTCATGATATATTGTGAGATAGAGTTAAATATATCCTACACATGATGCCCTTCCAAATATTTACTTAATTAGTTCTTGAAAATCATGTTTGATAGGAATTTGTTGGCCTTCTGATGCAATTTGCTTAAGTGCTTTAACTAACCTCAAGTTAAAAAGATTTTGTACTAATTTTATTAATATTTCTTCTAAATCATATTTTCTGCAAAATAAATTTGTACAGCTCATCCTGCCTGTAAGGAACAGATGGAATAATCAGTGAACAACTTCTTTTCAAAGACATGTTTATGTCACCTTCTGATTATTTTTCCAGGTTGCACAAAAATGCAACCTGTCCATGCTTTGTTTAGATACCTTGTTTTCTTATCCTGTTTCTGAGGACTTTTCATGTCTTACATGTAATATGCTTGCTAGTTTTGTAGAACTGCATTATACTAATGACTCATTTTCCACTTTGTGATCCAGTCCAAGCTGAGATGCATTTTTGCAGTAGTAGCATCTACACAGTTTCCTCCCATTTGTATTCTTGCCATTCAATTTTCTTTCTCCTTGATTTATGTGAAAACAGTGTCAGGCAAGATCTGAGAGAAGAGGAGCCTCACAGTGTGCTCTAGCTAGGTTCTGTCCTGGAAACTTGAGGGACCTGAGTCATCAACTTCAGGATCACATTTCCTCAAGTGTGGTCTCCAGATTTTCATAGAATCATAGAATCAACAAGGTTGGAAGAGACCTCCAAATCATCCAGTCCAACTGATCACCCAGCCCTAAGAAATCAACTAGACCATGGCACTGAATGCCTCATCCAGTCTTCTCATCAATGTCTCCAATGATGGCAACTCCACCACCTCCCTGGGCAGCCCATTCCAATGGGCAATGACTTTCTGTGAAGAACTTCCTCCTAACATCCAGCCTATACCTCCCCTGGCACAACTTGAGACTGTGTCCCCTCATTCTGCTTCTGGATGCCTGGAGGAAGAGACCAACCCCCACCTGACCACAACCTTCCTTCAGGTAGTTGTAGACAGCAATGAGGTCACCCCTGAGCCTCTTCTTCTCCAGGCTAAACAACCCCAGCTCCCTCACCCTTTTCTCATAGGGTTTGTGTTCAAGACCCCTCACCAGCTTTGTCACCCTTCTCTGGACATGTTCCAGTACCTCAACATCTCTCTTGAGTTGAGGAGCCCAGAACTGGACACAGTACTCAAGTTGTGGCCTGACCAGTGCTGATTACAGGGGAAGAATAACCTCCCTTGTCCTGTTGGCCACACTATTCCTGATACTGGTCAGGATGCCATTGGCTCTCCTGGCCACCTGGGCACACTGCTGGCTCATGTTCAGTCTACTATAAACCAGCATCCCCAGGTCTAGGATACTCCATTGATGAGTCCTTCAGTTCAATTAACATCTTTGACTGGTCTTTGAATAGTCTCTCTCGGTAGGTACACACCTCAAAAATCACTGCATCCGGACCACAGAACACAGTTCTTTCTTTTGCCTACAACCATAAAATTTGGAGAGAAATAAAGCCTTACTCAAGGCAATATCTATGGCATAATCTACTTGTCTCCTATCCAGTAGTCTGAAAGGTAAAGGAGAAATAATATATAATTGGAATAATAATTTATCTCACTGTCATCTCCTCTTATCATCAAGAATATTTTAATATGTACAGATTTAACAGTGCATGCATTTTTGCAAGATTGATACTGAAGCTAGCCTGATCAATAAATTCCTAAATCACTCATTTGATACATTTTTTAAAATAGCTATTGTGTTTTCCCACAGGATCTTTGAGACCCTATGTTTCCTCCAGGGATTCCTGAAGACAATTGCTAAAGAGTCAATGATTGCCCTGCCAAGTTCTGTCCAAATCCTGCAGTATATTTCTTGTCTTGCTGACAACTTCAAATACTTAGTATTTACAGTTTGACCAGTGTTAGTGTTGGTTAACTGTGATGAACGTATGCCTATTTCTCACCTTTTACAGAATCTTGAAACAAGCAAAATCATCAAAAAAGGAAAAAAAAAAAGTGATTCTTTTCCATGTCAACAAATTATTGTTTTCCTTACACTGCTTTACATACTGGCTTATATTGCTTTACATTTTCTAATTATTTTTTAAAGTATTTTTTTATTTTCTATTTCTTTAACATATTTCATTAAAGTTTTTATTTGTCATTGATTTTCTCACAACAAGTTGCTACTGTGCTTTTTCTATGTATCCTTAGCACTTTGTCCTTGAGCCCTCTTTTTGTATGACTATCAATGTCATGGCCATTAAATACTTTTTGGTACTGCAATGGTATCATATAAGAAAGGGTAGTTTTATCATTCACAGTTAATATTGCCTCCCTTCAAAAACTACTTTCCTTATCCTTTGAAACACCATCTCAAGAGCTCTTATTGTTGTCTTGAGTTTCTGAAAAGCTGCTGTCTGGGAATCTCTCTTCATTTACAATCACAAATGCTTGGGCTGCAACAGTTTTCATCTTAATTGCTTTCCTTCTTCATGTCCTTAATCACTTCCTCAGACCTAAACTAGGGTTGTGCCCAACTGTTTCCTGAAGATTTCTACTCATTCTGTCACAGGTACTGATGGTCATGAGAATTTTATCTCCCTTATCATATTGTAAATAACAGCTTGGCGAGAAAGTAGTAGATGAAATAATTTAGTGTAGTGCAGTGTCTTATTAAAGATATTTCATAACATTTTAAATCTAACTGTTGGCATGTCATGGGGATACCAAACACTGCACAGCAGACTGCTTGACTAAAATAGATTAAAGCAGGCAGTTCCAGATGTAATCGTATTCTGAAATCTCTCAGCTTCACAAGCATTACAGAAGGCACTGGAAAATGTATGTGCAAAAACCTTTTTGAGACATGATTAAAATATGATAGACATGTCCAACAGAGTAGGAGAGATCTGCTGAAGTTCCAAGACTAGAAATTTTTCAAAGTAAAATTATTATTCTTATTATAAATATATTTGAAGGAACTATAAAAACCAGCAGAGAATCAGTTCAGGAGGAATCAGTTTGAAAGCTTTGGGTTTTCAGTCTCCACAGGAAAATATTTTTGAAAGATTTTACACTTTCAAATGCAATCAACAACCATCCCATCCTAAAATGAACATATTTACAATGCTTTTGATTACAAGAATTTTATGAAAATAAGCTCTTTTTTTTGGCTTTTTTTCCCTCCATGTCTTTTGTGCTACAATATCATACATTCTATAGAGCCTTATATAAAGACCACTGATATTAATAGACTTTTTTATGGAGTCCAGTGCTCTTGAAGTACATCCAGGAATACATTATAGATCAACTTGTGCACTGCTCTGCAAAAACACTTGTGTTGTTCTAATCCCTGGAAAAGAGAAGTTTTGAAGGCAATATACTAACAGTCAGCGACATAAGTAACAAAGTGATAAGAGAAGTGGTTAGAAGAAAATGGGATCATTATTTATTTTTATATATATATATAATATATATATAATGAGTGCTTTTGTGCACTCATTGCTTAAATAAATGTGAATTCCATTATATCAGCTATTTGATATTTTCAAATTATATACAAATTAATAAAAAATATGTCCTTAAAATTTGCCATAAATAAATAGCTTAATTTGTTGAGAATGATTCTAAAAATATTTTCCTTAAATTACATAGTTTTAAAACTATAGTGTCTTAGATTTTTGTGAAAGTAGAAAGCATTGTTACAGAAAGTCTTTTGCAGGGCTTTTAAAATAAGTTTTGGCATTTTGGTTTTTTGTTAGCTCCTAGTACATTAAAACTATTCTCATGTACAACTGCAAGTTCTTCTCAGAATAGCGGAGAAGGTAAAGAAGATATTTTGTGTCCTTTAGGATTTGTATGAGTGCAGCTGAGGATGTAGAATGTGTTGGAAATAAGTTGCCATGGAAGAGGAATTCAGAGAAGTGTGAAAAGGACCAGTTTATGCTTTTTCTGCCTGTGTAGAAGTACCCTATATAGTTCAGCAGCTTTCAAGGAAATTCTGCTGTTTCCTCCTTGAATGCTACTTCTGCACTTTGTAGTGAAAAACAAACAAAAAAAAAGAACTAAAGCCCATCTTTTCCTAGAGAAAATCTAGTTTTGATTAAAAGCTTGATTGAAAACTTTTAACTATAAAATTGAAAAACTGCACATGTGAATCTCATGTAATTCACTGATTTCCCTCCTCCCC
>VXBD01012190.1:219559-243244 GCA_013399975.1 Indicator maculatus | reverse complement strand
TACCTGAAGGAAGGTTGTGGTCAGGTGGGGGTTGGTCTCTTCCTCCAGGCATCCAGAAGCAGAATGAGGGGACACAGTCTCAAGTTGTGCCAGGGGAGGTATAGGCTGGATGTTAGGAGGAAGTTCTTCACAGAAAGTCATTGCCCATTGGAATGGGCTGCCCAGGGAGGTGGTGGAGTTGCCATCATTGGAGACATTGATGAGAAGACTGGATGAGGCATTCAGTGCCATGGTCTAGTTGATTTCTTAGGGCTGGGTGATCAGTTGGACTGGATGATTTGGAGGTCTCTTCCAACCTTGTTGATTCTATGATTCTATGAAAATCTGGAGACCACACTTGAGGAAATGTGATCCTGAAGTTGATGACTCAGGTCCCTCAAGTTTCCAGGACAGAACCTAGCTAGAGCACACTGTGAGGCTCCTCTTCTCTCAGATCTTGCCTGACACTGTTTTCACATAAATCAAGGAGAAAGAAAATTGAATGGCAAGAATACAAATGGGAGGAAACTGTGTAGATGCTACTACTGCAAAAATGCATCTCAGCTTGGACTGGATCACAAAGTGGAAAATGAGTCATTAGTATAATGCAGTTCTACAAAACTAGCAAGCATATTACATGTAAGACATGAAAAGTCCTCAGAAACAGGATAAGAAAACAAGGTATCTAAACAAAGCATGGACAGGTTCTGGGCTCCTCAATTTAAGAAGGATATTGAGACATTTCGACATGTCCAGAGAAGGGCAATGAGGCTGGTGAGAGGTCTCGAGCACAAACCCTATGAGGAGAGGTTGAGGGAGCTGAGGTTGTTTAGCCTGGAGAAGAGGAGGCTCAGGGGTGACCTTATTGATATCTACAACTACCTGAAAGGAGGTTGTAGCCAGGTGGGGTTCGTCTCCTCTCCCAGGCAACCAGTGACAGAACAAGAGGACACAGTCTCAAGCTGTTCCAGGGGAAGTTTGGGCTGGAGGTGAGGAGAAAGTTCTTCACAGAGAGAGTAATCTGCCATTGGAATGTGCTGCCCAGGGAAGTGGCAGAGTCGCTGTCCCTGGAAGTGTTCAAAAAAGGATTGGACTTGGTACTTGAAGACATGGTTTAGTGGTCATGAGGTATTGGATAGGTTGGACTTGATGATCTCTGAGGTCTTTTCCAACCTTGCTGATTCTATGATTCTGTGATTCTATGATTCATTTTATTTTAGTGAAAAAGCCAAAAGATTGAGGGTTGTTTTGGGAAATATCATGTGTAGCATTCTCCTCAATGCCAAAAAATGTGGTGGTTTCCTTCCAGCAGGAATTTTCCAGGGCAGAGCCCCTTTTTTGCTTTTGCTTACATGTCTTCATATAACTTGTATTTTGACAAATAAGCAGCTAAAATAACTAAATTATCCCCTAGATTTATTCAAGTAAGGTCTACTTCAGGATCAAAGACTCGATTTAGTTTGTAGCTTTCTATGAAAAGCACTGCTTTTACTCATAGGAGCCTGTAAAACTTAACAGTACTCATTTCAGTCCAGCATTAAAATCATGTCTTCTGAGACTAGATTTATTTTTTTCTCATTCAAAATCTTTCAGTCCTTTCCATCTGTAGGATTGCTTTTAACTAGACACAAAATAGACAAAAAGGACGCAGGGGAATAATATAAACTTTATCATGTATATCTTAGTATATGTAAGAGGGAGCATAGTGAATCATAGAATCATAGAATCAACCAAGTTGGAAGAGACCTCCAAGATCATCCAGTCCAACCGATCACCCAGCCCTAAGCAATCAACTAGACCATGGCACTAAGTGCCTCATCCAGTCTTCTCTTGAATGTCTCCAGTGATGGCGACTCCACCACCTCCCTAGGCAGCCTATTCCAATGGGCAATCACTCTCTCTGTGAAGAACTTCCTCTTAATATCCAGCCTATACCTCCCCTGGCACAACTTGAGACTGTGTCCTCTTGTTCTGGTGATGGTTGCCTGGGAGAAGAGACCAACCCCCCACCACCCCCTGGCTACAACCTCCCTTCAGGGAGGGGATTCTGTCATCAGAACTCAGGATTACAAGCAACAATTCCTACCTCTTCTTTGCCAGCACACACTGGTATCACAGGCGAGGTGATGACCATGGTGGCAAACATGGAGCTAAGGACTAGAATAGATCAAATGACAGGGAGATGACTCTAACTAAGAACAGAAACAGAAGGATGCCTTGGATTGATATTTTACTGTTTCCACACTTTGGAATTCATTAGAAAATATTCCACAAAGATTAAAAACAGTCAGAGATC
This sequence comes from Indicator maculatus, assembly GCA_013399975.1. NCBI lineage: Eukaryota > Metazoa > Chordata > Aves > Piciformes > Indicatoridae > Indicator > Indicator maculatus. The sequence continues at coordinate 240,969 of VXBD01012190.1, read as the reverse complement.
CTAAAGTTTCTTGGGTTTGCATGCCTCCTTTGAGAGGGTGGGAGAGGGGAAAGAAGAGATCATGATATCATGGAATGCTGACACATGACAAAGCTGAAAATCTGTTTTTCTGGGAACATCCACAGTGCTAGTTACTGTATACAGGAGACAGAATACACTGTCAGCCACTGACAAGCATATGAATCTATTTCTCATCATGAAGCACTTGTATTTCAAAAAATAAAAATCAGAGCACAGCAAGAACACAGATATCAGAGTGCTTCAGCAAAGAAACACTTTGTTAAGATGCATTAAAGGCTATTGAGTAGCAATGACAGATTGCCAGGAAAAGCATCAGTTTCATGTTGAGGAATTTGGGAAAATTAATATAAATTGAGAATTTGAAAACACCTTCTCCTTGATCTGAAATTGTTCTATACAACACCAACCGCTTCGAAAAGGATGAAAACCTTTGATTTTCATTACCAATCATAGCAGCAAAAATAAAGATGGATGTAGTTGAATCTTCTGGAAGGAGATTCCTTGTTCTTCTTTCCTCTATTTTTTCCCATCTTTGTTCCTAAGGATCTTTCTTCTCTACTAGCAATTTGAAGAAGGCAACATTCACCTTGAATCACTGGATGGTGGGAGCCAACCATTATGAAAGATTCAGACTGGGACAGGAATTTTAAAAGTTTAATTTGAAGTGAAAAAGTTTAAGTGATAATAAAAATGCACATTAACCCAAAGTTGGGAGTCTCTTTTTTCCTGTTAGAGTTTTCTTTCATAAGACATGGTGACTTTTTTGGTCTTGTTCCAGTGTAGATGAGAGAAAAAAAATCTAACTGAATAATTTCTCACTACACCAGGAATCTGTTTTTATTTTTTTCCCCTTAGGTTAAATTTATATTGGTTCAAAACCCAGCAAATCATCAGCTTGGAAGTAGTAACATTTTTATTCAAGCAGTCTCTTTATTTTTCAAGAAATTTAGTAGCTATTTTGTTACTGCCACTCTCACTCCTTGTTTCATTATTTGGATTGTGTTGAATTTATGAGGTTTGAAAAATAAATTTAATTTCTAAAAGCATCTGAACAACAAGAATTGCAAAAATATCTGTATCGCAGCCTAAAAAGATTTTTAAGCCCACAGGAATGCCATTTTAAAAAATGTTTATTTGAAATTCCCTCATAAATACTTCCATGTTTCCCACACCTTCTCAGTGGTGTTGCTTTTCAAATTTTGCATTCTTCAAATCTAATTTAAAACTGATAACTTCAGCGTTACATCCCAGGCTTATTCTAGAGTACAGGATAGCTTTGCGCAACACGTATATTTTATTTTCAAAAAATTCAAATTCCTCTTTTTTTTCTCTATTTAGATTGTCTCATAGTCTTTAACAGTGCAGTGCAGAAGTTCTAAGCACAGCATATTTATTCTTGTAATCTATATGAATGCTGACTACTAAAACAACTGGTGTCAAATTTTTCTGTCAATAAATCACAAATTTAAATGGCATTTAAAAATTCTAAATGTGTGTTAGTTTTTCTAATTGTTTTAGCCAAAGGGAAAAAAAATTAGTTTTTTATAAGTAAAGAGTTCCACATTTTCTTGTCAAAATGGCACATTATTTTAGAAATTTGCTTTTATGTAGTTAGAAAATGCAATGGAAAATATCCTAAGCCACACGTGGACATGTAGGGTTTGTTTCTTACTGGAAAAAAAACCACTCTGTTTTGATGAGGGATACTGAAAATTTTGCAAATGGCTTCAAACATCACTTATTTGAGGATGTATCTTGGTATGTGTCCATGCATTAAAGTCTACTGATGGATAAAGCAGTCTACACATTACATTCTTTCCAAGTTCATTCCTTAAACTCTTGGGTTTTTATAATGAATTGACTTCACCATTTAGGCAGAGTGCCAGATGGGCCAGTTAACTGTTATAAATGATAAATCTCTGCTAGGTATACCATTTACAGACTAAATAAACATCTCAAATTCTGGCATAAAAATAGTCACTGAGACACAGTCATAAGTGGAAAGAAGACCATTGCCAGGCAGAGGCTTCTTCAGCTTAAATTAAATAGAAGAACCATATTCTGTTTTCATTATTTTGCAGGGGCTGATGGCACTAAGGTAAATGGCACTTTCAGAGTACTCTATCTGTTAAGACAATCTAGAAATTAAAAACTACTCTTTAACAATATAGAGACAGGGCAGAGATTCAATGTGACAGGTTGGTGGTTGATTATGCCAATACAGAAGTGCAGTGATCTCACTAAGACCACTCAAGGTTTGGTTTTTGAAGACGGGGGATTGCCGGCAGTGGAACAGCTGAACAACTTTGCCCCTCAGGTGCCCTTGCCACCTCGCTGTGCAGCTCAGCTCTTGTGAAATGGCTCCTTAAATGCCACAGTTTGGAGGGTGATGTTTCAAAATTTATGCTGTTTAGCTTTAAAAATGGACTGTAAATTTCCACAGCAAAATAACAGTTTCAATAACAATTCAACTGTCTTTGCTAGGGTCACAGAAGGTCAGGTTAGAAAGCCAGAGTCATCCTTGCTGCTCTATCAGAACTATTCTCATGTATCTTATGAGTTAGGGACTTGACATTTTGCACTGCTATTTTTATTCACAGCATATTGCTGACTTTCTTCTAATCTTCAGAAAGTGTATGCAGGGCTTCGGATCATGTACAGTATATAGTAACATGAAAAATTGTGTTCATTAGGAGATTTGGCACACATTGAGGCTGCTTTGAAGTCTAGTTCTGTAACAAATCTTTCACAAAGTCTTTTGTTCAGATGTTGATTACTCATTAGTGGTCCTTTCCCAGTAATCGAGATATGCAATATTCCAGTTTGGATAGTGTCTTAGGATAAAGAAGATATTTAAACAACAAATACTGCTAGCTGCATGACACAGGGTTTTCAGACGCACGTAAAAAAAAAAACCAACCAACCAACCAACCAAAGCATTTCAAGGGAAATAGACACAATTGTCAAAAACTGAGAATGTAAAAAATGAACACCACATAGAGAAAATAAAACCTCATAATTTGTTGTCTTGGCTATTAACATCTTATTCCAAATATCTGCTTAGAAGTTGTGTGCTGTCCACTGGAACAGACCTTCCAAGAAATTAATTACCCTGCAGAAATGGCTCTTGATGACCATATCAATGTAGTGAACTTATTCAGTGTTCGCAGCTTACAAAGTTAGAAACAGTGCTAAAAAAATCAACTGACTCTAATTTGGTATAAAATTCTAGTTCATTAAGCCTGAAATGTTTACTTTCTAATGTGCCAGGTTGGAATAATTTCTGTCTGGATGCTTGATTAACTACACTATAAAAAAGTTTGTGTTTCAGTGTTCCTAAATCTGTGTTAAGCAATTTGGCCCATTTTCTTTGGACATGAAAATTAATTGCCTTAAGACCTTGGAAACTGTGTGTTCCTAAACCTACAACAGTCTGCTTGACAGAAAGATGCATTTGTGACAGTCATTTCTATGGGTTATTCCAGGACTGACAGATCTGAATAGGATACTGAAGTTGCTCAGTTGAAAATTATAGCTGAGTGAGGGCCTGAGCTCTAGCCTCACCTAAGGTCAGAGCATTCAAAGCTCTAGGGATCCTAGAATTCCTTCAAACTTGGTTTCCCAAGGAAAACAAAACTTTATTTCTTTTCTTTTTTCACTTTCAGTGCTGGTGTTGTCAGTTGTTAGAGGTGTTTAATGGATGTGTGCTGTGCAACAATCTGTGCATTAGGAATGGATGCAAAGGCACATGCTTGATAGAACTTGTGTCATTCTTTTTCTTAAGTGATAAAATAAGAATAAGATAACACCTTCCATGATAGCAATCTTTGATCTCCTTACCCAGTGCTACTCTTCAGAAGAAAAAAAGTATGTGAAAGGACAACGTATTTGCTATTTCACACAGCATGCTGGGCTTCTCATTACAAAGCGTTCCCATCGCACAGATGAGAGACTGACACACTCTTCAGGTAACACAACTTGTAGAATGTTAAAGATGACAGTTCTGGATGCAAAACCTCGACCCATGGCTGAACTGAGTGTTTATGGATCATTTGAAAGCATTCCTCTGACTGATATGTTTAAGAAGAAACATCCTAACAAGCTGAACTCTGCCACGGGATGTTCACGATCTGTCTCAGATTTAAATTTAAATCCATCTCAGCATTAAATAATACTCCCAGATCCTCAAACATTCGGTATCTTCTGTAATGCTTTCGCAGTATAACAACTTAGATTGAAGATAAAATAAATAAAGCCAGTAAGTTTTGATTATGCTGTGCTAGATTGAAATACCAAAGCTCAAGCCCTAAATTATGAAGGCCTTCCTGACCACAATAAAAAAATTACTTGGTGGATTAGATATGGTATAAAGAAAACCAAAGAACTTTCTTTCGCATATTACTCAGGCTGATGAGCCATATTTGGTTTGCAGGCTGGCTGACACATTAATTCTCATGTCTCCAGCTTCCTTGTCAGGAAGCCTGTGGGTACATGGTTCTCATCTGAGCCCACTTTTATGGGGGAGGAAACACCCACTCTAACAAATATTTAGGATGTTTTGAGATAATGTTTTAATGCACTGAACAATTATGTTGGCACCACATGAAGAAAGAAACTGAGTAACCCTTTCTTGCTAGGTTACCACATTCCTAGCAGCCACCCACACCTTGACTGATGCACGGGATGAGAATTTTTAATGCGCCTACCTCGCTTTTTCCCCATTGTCTTTTCTTGCTTAACTACCTCTTGTTAGGAAGTTAGGGGAAAAAAAAAGAAAATCTCAAACACCTAGAATAGGCAACTTAGATTAAGGGAAATGAGCCATTTTTAAACAGGAAAATAATAAAGCTGAAGTAAAACAAATGTGCCACAAAGATGCTGTGAAATGCATGATTGCATCTGAAAAGATAGATAATTAGGTTGTATGAGACCTTATTTTTTGAACATCTGAAGTGTAGGTGGACTTGAGGAAACAAAGCATTAAAGCTCAATTTTACATTCATTTTGTTGTCTTTGCACACTTGTCTCTGTTTCCTGTGGTGCCAGCCATCTGCCATGTGCATGATAGGACATGTAGTGGTCTACCACAAGGATCTTGAGCACCATTATGTTTTGTCCAAATCTCAGACTCTGAGTTTTGCATGTAATTCTCTTTTATCTTTGCCTTGTGCCTGGATTTGAGTTCAAGTCAAATACAAAACATCAAGGCTCGCTATATCATTTGTAGTATTAATATCACCCCCACCTCAAGTGGCTTAACCCTAACCTATATAACATTCAGTGCAGATCGAATTCTGTTTTATCACCTCAAAAGTGATTTGAAAATGAATCTGAAAGAAAAGCTTTTGCAACGGCATTTGTGTTTCATTTGATTATTTTTAACACTCATAATTTTCACAGGGACAAGGCTGGATCTGAATGATTCCCAAATAGTGAGAAAAAAAGAATCTATTGGGAGTACTAGAGATCATGAGTTAGTTCCTGATTCTGCTGCACATGTTCTGTATGACCTTGGGCAAGTGATTGAACTTTGGATGCTAAGAGCTTCTTTTAAACGTTTTCAAAACTAATTGTATCTGCATCCATTAGGTCAATTTCATTGATTCTCTGTGTAAAAAAATCTCAACTGAGAGTTCCCTGAAGAAAACAGTCTGGCTGTGTATATCATCAGTCATAACATTTCACCACATTTTCTCTTGAATTGAATTTTAATAATGAATATTGCCATCACAGTTTTGAAAGTTCAGTGTCAGAAATAATGCACTCAGAGATACTGTAAATTTTCTCAGTGTGTTATTAGGGTGAAAGATGTGAAAATACATCTTTATTGTAGTCTTAATTTGTCTAATCCAGCTTTCAGTGTGAATTTGATAGTTGAATTGAAGTACCTGTTATCCGTGTTTTACTCTCAGTATAAGTACTTAAGGGAAGTCTGTACCACTCTAGAATTTTTTGATAAACTATATAGTTGCAGTTCCCATGATACCCATACAAGGCAGGCCTTCTGATTCTCAGTTTCCAGGCTATCAATAACCCTCATAAATTGTGACTAACATGGGGATATAGTGACAGTCACAGCATTATCAGTACAAAGGAAATGTAGCCATGCAAGTCCTACTTTGCATTTGTCTTAATTTAGAGTGGACAGAAGCTCTTTTACCCCTCCCCAGAGGAGCGAAAGAAAAAAACAGAGGATTGGAAAGACTCGGAAATTTAAATGGAACTATAATTCACAATTATATACAACAGTACAAAACCATACAAAACACACAAATCCGTACTCAACCTCAGCTCAGTTCTCCAATCTGAGTTTACCACAGAACCTCATTAGGCCAAAGCTTTCCAGCCTCCCCCAAACCAGGCCAAACCCCCCAGGCTTCAATGCCCCAAGGCTCTCCCCCAAACCAGGCCACACTGCGCAGCTGGAAACTCAGCTTGCTTGCCCCACGCCCCACTTCCCTGCAAACCAAAGAGATAAGACCTCACGATCTGGAAGAAGAGAGGGAGGAAAAGGCAGAATTGGCTCTGCAGTCAGTTTATATAGAAGATAAAAATGTGATATTATGGGGTGGAATAACATAATTTCTGGTGCCATCCCCCTTGGGACAGATGGACTGTACAGTACCCCAGGAGGACCTCTCTATGGTGAAACAGATATTCCTTAACCTACAACAACTGTTGCTCCTCCATCACTCCAGAGTAGTCTACAGGAGCATTGACAGCCAGCAGTTCTCCTGCTCTCTCAGTATCACCTATTTTCCAGATGTTTAACTTCCACTGACAGGATGAAAAAGTGTGTTGTCTGCTTACATCCAGATTCAGTAGACAAAGCAATTTATTTGTTCAGACCTTATTATTTTCAAAAAATACATGTGCTCAGAAAACTTTATCAATAATTTTGCTTTATTGTAAATTATTGAAAAAAACTGCGTGTTTAACAAAGCTGAGGATCGACTCCTGCAGATCCTTCTGCTCTTTCAGAAACAGAGTAGCTGATTCTCTAATTATCTTCAAGATCTGTCATGGCTATTTTTAATGCATGCATTTGGTGCATCATGTTAGTTAGTTTCAGATCATTTTAGTTCTTAATCAAAATGTCAAGCAATAGTGAGTCACGATCACTACAGAAGTGGAGCATCCATTACATGATCACTACACCAGCATTCATTACCTTCATTAACCTAACTGGGATCATTAAAAGAGTGAACTATTTGGAAACTGTCTAACAGTTTTCCATTAAACATTAATCATTCTTTTAATTATTCATTAACAGAGTTCCAGCCATTCCCATATTTACTGATCCTGGTCAGATTGGTCTATTTTTAATTGCTTTGTTTGAGCAGCTAAACACGAGTGTAACATTAGCCTGTTTCAGTCTTTAGTAATGTTTGAGATGCTTCAAGAATTAATGGAAATCAGTATTCAGTAATTAGATAATTTTTGGCAGCTTTTTAAAAAATTCATACATGGAAGTTTAAAGTGTCTCTAATAGTTACTGTCTTGCATTTGAGTATAGTTGTCATTTCTAGAAGAATTCTGGAAATATTCTCCCAGGCAACCAGCACCAGAACAAGAGGACACAGTCTTGAGCTGTGCCAGGGGAGGTTTAGGCTGGAGGTGAGGAGAAAGTTCTTCACAGAGAGAGTGGTTGGCCATTGGAATGGGCTGCCCAGGGAGGTGGTGGAGTCACCATCCCTGGAGGTGTTCAAGAGGGGATTGGACGTGGCACTTGGTGCCATGGTTTAGATAGTCATGAGGTTTAGGGTGACAGGTTGGACTCGATGATCTTTGAGGTCTCTTCCAACCTTCTTGATTCTATTATTCTATATAATTTTTAATTGTTATTTTTAAATTAAAACTACTGAAAAAGTTATTCATCCTTCCCAGAGAGAATAAACAAAGCAGAAAGGAAGTAGAAACAAATTTTCCTCTAGAAAACAGACAATGGACAATGAGAAATAATATTATTTTATTATATGAATAATATAACTGATGTCAATGGAACTGCCCTGTAAGTAAAGATGTAAGTAGATGAAGTATATTTAGAACTTGTTGTGCATTAAAGTTGAAGCTGCAACACAAATCTAAAGAAGAAATTGCAGTACTACAAAGAATGGAGTCATGCTGATATGAAGGCTGCGGTGCATGCAACATGATTTCAGCTGTGTAAAATTTAGGCTTCTAACCTAGCCACTTATGCCTTCTTTATAATTACTGGTATGACATAAGATGGAGCACAATTCATCCCACAGATGCTGAACAGCTGAGGATAGCTCAGCTGTCTTTTTTGGATACCCAGGTCTTCACACAATCCAGGGAAATTAGATTAGACTAAATGACTAACACTTATCTAGCTAGGGACAGGTGAGATGAGTTCCTTCCAGCATGACTGAAGCAAGGAGATCTGTAGTGGAAAAAATTCCCATACCACTCCTCCCATCTTGTACAAAAACGTAATCATTACACAATTCTTTCCAACTGAGATCAGAATTTCCTGAAATAGAATAAAATTGTTGGTTTTAAATTTGCAATTTGCATTTCAGACTTGAGGGGTTGGGGGTGTTATTGTCTTTTCATAGAATGTAACCCTGAGAGAAATGCTAGTTATTGTACAGTACTTCTCTCTAATTACAACAAATGATCTCTCCTAAATAAAATATAGTAGATAAGTTTATAACCATTTTGTGACTCTTTAATTGTATGACTGTATGTAAGCCCTCTAATTAAAAGCAAATCAGTACACATTTAAAATTATTATCTGACTGCATTAGGTAGATTCATCTTGTGTCTGCTGCAAATATTTCCAGTTTAGATTTCAGTCTCAATGTGCTCAGCCAGAGAGACCATTGCTCAGAAAAAAAAACTCTATTGTTGAAATGCAGAGTCTTGGCTCGGTTTCTTCCTTATTCTATGTCAAAAACTGCTTTCTTCCTCCTCTCTCTCATCAAACCAAGCACACTGTCTAGCACTCTTACACAGGAGAAAAGAGCAAGACTGTGCTCAATTTACACCCAGTAAAGAGGTGAAGGGAGGTGACATGCTTGATTAACTGCTACTGTCTCCAGGCTGCTATCCACAATATAGAGCACCTGTGGAGAGGAGCTGAATACCCCTTTATGCTTCTCACTTGATGCACAGATTCAGAATATGATCTATTATGAGTAACAAGTGGTGAATTTCTCCTCAGACAAATGTTAGCTGTTGATTGAAAAAAAAAAAAAAAGAAAAGAGCCTTTCTGGCAGAGAAGGCTGTAAATACTTCAGTGTTATTAAAAATTTCAGACTCTAGCAAATGATTGACAATATTTCAACAACAGGGAAATGGTGACTGAGAACTCGTCTGTGAAAACAGATGGTACTGATGCTTCTCTGGAGGAACCCATTGGTCCCATTAGAAGACCAGGTCATCTAGATTAAAGGAATAAAAGAGAATATGCTTGTACTAAATTGCTGACTACCTAATTAAAAAAAAGATAATGTTACTTGGAAAGCCAGTTGCATTGTGCATTCATTGCCTAGAGGACTGCAGAGCCAGTTAAGGTGATATGGTGAAAATGGCAGCCCACAATAGCACACAAAAGATGTAAGTGGTTCAGCAGTTTGGAGAAAGCCTTTTTCTAGACTCAGCCTCCACTTTGCTGGATGCAGAGGGTTGATGGTTTCCTGTAAAGGAAATTGCATACACATACAGACACAAATACATAAATATAGATGATAGGATAAATATAGATGACAGGTGACAGGACTAGGGGAAATGGAACAAAGCTGGAAGTGGGAAGATTCAGACTGGACATGAGGAAGAAGTTCTTCACCATGAGAGTGGTGAGAGCCTGGAATGGGTTGACCAGGGAGGTGGTTGAGGCCCCATCCCTGGAGGTGTTTAAGGCCAGGCTGGATGAGGCTCTGGCCAGCCTGATCTAGTGTGAGGTGTCCCTGTCCATGGCAGGGGGATTGGAACTAGATGATCCTCGTGGTCCCTTCCAACCCTGACTGATTCTATGATTCTATGATAGATACTGAACTCTTTTGACTATGGGTAACATCCATGCATAAGTGTATATCAGTGTACATATATACATAGACGAACACACCAGCATCAGCAAAGAAGGTAAAGACAGCCCTGAGCTGTAAATCAAGTATCTAAGATACTTGAAGATAGCACATATTTACCAACAACTTGCAAACTTTCTGGAGCTTCAGCTGAAAGCTCTCAGGCTACCCCTGTAGTGCCTAAAATAACAGTGGACCTGTGTGCTTGCATGGATAAAACCCACCCCACATCCTGCAGGGAGAAATGCAGACTGTCCCTTACTGCTTTAAGTATTTACCTTGTGACATGCGTCACGATGACGAAAAGTCAGAAAATGCAGCATTTTATCTGTTCCCAACAGTTTTATTTCATTATTGAGATAAGGTTCTCTCTGAGAAATTTCATCTGGTCAAAGTATGCTGCAGTGTGTTACTTTCACTTTTAAGTAACCCTGTTTCCATGGTGGTTTGCTCACTCACTGAAGTGTGTGAAGAGATGGCATACACAGTAAATCCAGCTGACTTCATACACTAGCTTTGGTGTTTGAGGCTGTGGGTGAAAGAACCTGAAGTTCCTTGCAAGCTGGTCTGGGTGGTTTAGGAATATATTATTCTGTGTTAATTGGCCCAGGGAACCTGGTGATTCAGTGGTGCAGCTGTCTCATCTAAAGTCAGTGTTACCCTCCAGCCTCCATGGTGTTGTGGTAAGTTTAGCTTTATTTACGATATATGAAATTCCCTAAGCATACTTTTTGCCCTTCTCTGAACTCTGCTTCACTGTGGAGGTGTGTTAGTTGGTGGTTAGGTGGTGGTCCCAGCCATATGAGAGCTGCTTTCTCCCATGTATAAATACACGTTATATTTTCTCAACAAATGCATTGCATGCAGTGAAAATGCTACACCTCAGGTTTTTCTTCTAGAACAAAAGTGCACCAAAAATGAGAACAATCTAACACAATGCAAACTGCAGAACAAAGCACCTACTCTTATCTACTGGATCCTTTTAATAGAGCATGACTGTAGCAAGTCATTAGTTATAATTTACCTTCTGAAAAATTTTCTGATTTTTTTAAAATTTATTTGGGATTATATTCTACTTTGAAGCACAGAAATCTAAATACTATCTGAAGGTAGATACCTAAGAACTTACCATCCCCAGGATGCTTAGACTTGAGTCAAAACAGATTTTTTTGCTTTGTTTGCAAGAACTAATGTTTTTCAGTAGCTGAGTCATGTAGTGCAGAAAATCATGCAGAGGGGTCATTGCTCAGGTAATTCAAATGACCAAGAGCATGAAAATTATGACTCCTCCCTTTTGCCCCTTTAAACAGGATTTTTATTTTATTTTATTTTTGTTTTTATTATTTTATTGTATTTTATTCTCAATAAACCCTTTTCAAACAAAGCATGCAGTGTAAGAATGCATCATTCTAAATGTGCTAATTCAACTACTTATTTTTTTTAGTTCATTTAAATAATATAGCACAGGATATGCAATAAATTACAAAACTATTTCAGTGGAAATATTGCTATATTTACCCAAAGTATGTGTCCAGGTTTGCCTTTATATGTAATGTTGAACAAGGCATTAACTTTTGTAATTCAAAAAATAAAATGTAGAAGAATTGAGAGACTCATGCAAATACAGACAGAGGCTGTTTCCCTGTGAGTGAACTGAATATGCCTGAGAATGATTCCAGGCAAACCAGCATTTATTGGAATGCTTTGGTCACAGAACAGAAGAGTTCGATGTATAGCACAGTTTTCTTTAGACTCACAGTTGTTCAGCATCACAAAATCACAAAATGGATTGGAAGGGACCTCAGAAGATCATCCAGTCCAACCCCACTGCCAGAGCAGGATCACCTATGCCAGATTGCACTGGAACACATCCAGTGCATCCAGGTGGGTCTTGAATATCTCCAGAGAGGGAGACTCCATGACCCCCCGGGCAGCCTGGTCTGGTATTCTGTCACCCTCACAGTGAAAAAAAAATTCTTCCTCCTGTTTCCATGGAACTTCCTACACCTCAGTTTCCACCCGTTGCCCCTTGTCCTGTCTTTGGGCATCACCAAGAAGAGCATGGCTCCATCCTCCTGGTGCTCACTGTGGGGAAACTACTGTGAGACTGTGGATCTCTTGCCTGAGAAAGAAGAAATTAACCTCGGACAGAGTACTGTGTATCCATAAAGACTTGGAAAGTCCCTGAGCAGAAGAGATACAGATAGTTTGCAAGGATGAGGAGTGCCTGGGAAACTGTGAGATAAGAAGTTTGAATTTTACCTTTGTGTAGCTTGACACAAATAGCAGTAACCATAGGAATACGGCACCAATCAATAAGAATATTAAAAACAACTTGTTAACCAATTAGAAGTAGTCATGAGAGCATAGAAACCATAAATATGTGTTGTTAAAAGCAATAAAGGCTCTACTCTGTTTATAAATGTGTACATGTCACTCTGTCCACCACAACAGCTCACCCTTTACATATTTATAAACATGAATGAGGTCACCCCTTAGTCTCCTCCTCTCCAATCTAAAGAGCCCCAGCTCCCTCAGTCTCTCCTCATAAAGAAGATGTTCCACTCCCTTAATCGTGTTTGTGGCTCTGCACTGGACTCTCTCAAGCAGCTCCCTGTCTTTCTTGAACTGAGGGGCCCAGAACCAGACACAATATTCCAGATGTGGCCTCACCAGGGCAGAGTAGAGAGGAAAGAGAACTTCTCTTGACTTACTGACCACACCCCTTCTAATACAACCCCGGATACCATTGGCCTTCTTGGCCACAAGAGCATGCTTCTGGCTCATGGTCAACCTTCCATCCACTAGGAACCCCAGGTCTTTTTCCCCTTCATTGCTCTCCAGCAGGTCAGTCCCTAACCTATACTGGTACATGGGGTTGCTCTTTCCCCAAGAAAGACTCTACATTTGCCCTTGTTGAATTTCATTAAATTTTTCTCTGCCCAAATCTTCAGCCTAAGTCTAGTCTGGAACTGTACACCATACTGCTGAATTACTGGTTTGACTCTAAGGCTAAACTCCATGGCTGTCCACCTTGTCCAGCTCTTGGAATGTCCTCACAAAAGTTGCTTCATGAATGAGTATGGTGGGTATCTTGTAAGTATTGGTTCTCCCTAATTCCTTTCAAAACACTTCTGCAGACAGTTTCCAAATTGCTCAGAGGTAATGAAGGATCATTGCATAGGAACTGGAACAGAACTGCAAAATCAGCTTCCACTTGAACACTGTCTGCTGGGTGAGGGTTTATGGCATGATGCATATTGGTTCTGAGTCATTACTGGTAGATCTTTCAAAGCTATTAACTTGACCTTCTGTTGCCACCAGAAAGGCAGAACTGGACTGATAATAGCAACAAAGTGTATTTTGTGTAGACTTCCTTTCCTCTTGCTAACTAGAGAAATTAGGTTAGTCCTCACACTGTTTTAAATTATTCAAACTTCACATTTGTATATTAATTTTCTTAATTTGCAGCCTAAAAGAGAGTCAATGTTATGCTTATATGTAAGAAATTACAATGATACATCTCAGGGAAAGCTGTAACTTTCCAATGGTTCTCTGGCGTTTCCTTAATTTCCATAATTTTCTTAAGTGCCAGAATAATCAAGTCTGTTCTGGTCTTGTTATGTTTTCTTTTCTCCTTCTAAATTAAGGAATACATTGACCTACTTCTTTGATTAAATAACCTAAGTTCTTTGCCTCTCCTTTCTTTTTGGATAACTAGTGAATCCCTTAGACTTATTTTTCAATTATCTAAACTAGGAAGGTAAAGTCTTTTATGTATCTTCTCTGTTGATTATAATAGAAACATCTTCAGATATTATTTTTTGTCTATATGATATGTAGCATGCCTTCTTGGATTCTTCTGCTTCAGAGAAGTACATATAACTGTGTGATTATGGTATACAATAGTGTGTGAAAACTGAGATTAATTTCTCATATTTTAGTTGCAGAGATGTGCAGCTGGGCCAGTTCTCATCAATAACCCATACTTGAGAAATGGACACTTCTATGAAGGGATTAATCTAACCTAATTTATGTCTACTTCCGGATAAGATTAATTATCTCCTGCTAGCACTTGTTTTCTGTCCATGGTGGCAGCATTATATCAGACTCCTACTTCACACTATTACTTTGCTGGAACTATAATGTACATATATGTTGTATAAGCCTGAGGTACCAGTAGTTCCCAAAGCATGTGGCACTGTTTGTCTCCAAACTGGTACTGAGCTTGGGATTTTATTGCTGTGGCTGTGCTAGCAAAGAAGATCAAGAATGTGAATAACTGAAAATAATTACATTTCCTGGATTGTATGTGTGCTTATTGACTGCCTTGTCTTTATTTGTACTCTTTTATCTGTCTTTGTCGCTATAGGCTCTCTTAAACACACTCCTTAAACCTGAGTATTTCTTAACTTCAATCCTGTTTCAAAGTATTTATGAGCCTTATGTGATCTGAAAAACTGAGTGTCCAAAGTGTGTATAAAACTTCTGCAAGAAAAAGCATTAACTGTCATTTTTAAAATTAGCCTGTGTAAACTATACCTCAAAGAAAGGGAAGAATAAGGTGCAAATTTATTGCTTTGAGCAACACTTTTTTACAACTTTCTTTTTTTTTCTGACCAATGGAACTGATAATTTGAGATGGATTTGTTTGTTATGAATAGTTTGTCACAGTCTTGTAGGCTGTGAACTGAATGTTATGTTATTTTACCTTATCTGAACATAAACTGTGTAATTAACTCCACAGTTATCTAGATTATTATATATAGAATATATAACATATATATATACACACACGTATATATACACATATATATATGTATATACTAAGTGCAGTGTAAAGGCCCATTAAAATAAAACACAATTCTTCATTTTTCTCAACCCCCCCAAGTGTTGTGAATGACTTTAAAAGACTCAGGAGTTTAATACTTGAAGTTAACTCCAGGACTTTATAAGCATGGACTTTCTCTTCACAGTAAAAGCAAAATAAATTGCTGATAATCATTTTTAGAAAGAATAGAAGATGGAAGAAACCTGGCAGTAAAGGATCAGAGGGCACAGGGTGGGGGAGACTGTGTCGCTGGTGGACAGCCAGCTGAACATGAACCAGCAATGTGCACAGGTGGCCCAAAAGGCCAACAGCATCTTATCCTCTATCCTGTGTCCAGCAGGAGCAGGGAAGGGATTGTGCCCCTGTACTCAGCACTGGTGAGGTTGCAGCTTGAATACTGTCTTCAGTTTTGAGCACCACAATATAAGGGGGACATTGAGGTGCTGCAGTGGGTTCAGGGAAGGGCAACAAGGGTGCTGAAGAGTGAGGAGAGTCTCTGGGACTGTTTAGTTTGGAGAAGAAGAGGCTGATGAGATTCCTTATTGCTCTCTACAACTACCTGAAATGTCTTGGTCTCTTTTCTTGAGTAACTAGTTATAGGACAAGAGGAAATGCAATCAGGAAGGTTTATATTGGATATTAGGAAAAATTTCTTTATGGAAAGAGTTGTCAGACATTAGAACAAGCTGTCCTTCGTGTCCCAGGGTTGTTTTTCTCCACTGATGCCTATGAGTAAAACCCTATCAAAAAGCATGGACTGAGTTAGGCACTTCAAAATGGCATTACTTTTAAGGTACACACCAAGAGAAATAATGTATACAAAGCATTCAAATGCATCTAAAATATCTTTTAAAACTACAGAAACCTAGTAGGATGCAATGAGTCTTACATATCAAGGAGCTGTGGATAGTGATTTCAAAAATTCCTGCTCTGAGCCATCCTCTCTACTCTTCTGGTGAATGTAATCATACTTAGAAATATAGAGAAAGAGAGAAGCAAACATGTGCTGGATCATGAGCCAAAAGAAGAACTTTTAATTACAGTAGACTTCTTCATTCTCTTTATTTATACAACAGATTAGTAAAACAGCAATAAGGCACATCCCAGCACCTCAAATGTACCATGGAAGAAACTTCTTCCTTTCTAGTACTACATGTAAATATACACTTGGAAACTTCATATTCTTTTTTGTTAAGAACCATTTAGATTTTCAACGTGTATTTAAACAGTGAAGATGATGGACAGCAACCTCTTTTTATTGTACATGAGCCTCCCTTGTGAACACTGATACAATCTGAATGACAGAATTTAATTAAAATGCCTATTATGAAGATATCTCTATGAATATCTTGTCTTTGGTCTCACAGATATTTAATTTTTTTTTCAAAATCTCTATTTTCACTTCCCTCTTTTCAAGGATAAATCAAATAAGTATTAAATCCCCTCCTTTGTTTTTCTGTTGAAAGCATATTGCTGATAATGCTTCTTACTCGTGTTTTACCATTTCTATCAGCAGATATAAAATCCCAAAATTATACAGAAACTTGTAAGTCATCATGTTCAATCCTGTATCATTGGCAAACTGAACAAACTCACCCATAAGTGCATTAAGTTCTCTTTAAAACAAGGAGCATTGAGTGTTTCACATTATACTTGTGAAAAAACATGTCTAGAGCCTACTTTTCACAGAATCACAAAATGTTAGGGGCAGGAAGGGACCTCAAAAGATCATTGAGTCCAGTCCCCCTACCAGAGCAGGATCACCTCTACCAGATCACACAGGAACTCATCCAGGCAGGTTTTGAATACCTCCAGAGAGGGAGACTCCACAGCCCCCTGGGCAGCCTCTTCCAGTGTTCCATCACCCTCACAGGGAAAAAAATTCTTCCTCCTGTTTCCATGGAACTTCCTGTGCCTCAGGTTCCACTCACAGCCCCTTGTCCTGTCATTGGGCATCACTGAGAAGAGCCTGGATCCATCCTCTTGACACTCACCCTTTACATATTTATATTTTTTTATATATGTATATTTATTAATTAAATCACTCAGTCTCCTCCTCTCCAATCTAAAGAGCCCCAGCTCCCTTAGTCTCTCCTCGTAAGGAAGGTGTTTCACTCCATTAACCATTTTCATGGCTCTGCACTGGACTCTCTCAAGCAGCTCCCTGACCTTCTTGAACTGAGGGGCCCAGAACCAGACACAATATTCCAGATGTGGCCTCACCAGGGCAGAGTAGAGAGGAAAGAGAACTTCTCTTGACTTACTGACCACACCCCTTCTAATACAACCCAGGATACCATTGGCCTTCTTGGCCACAAGAGCATTCTTCTGGCTCAATGGTCAACCTTCCATCCACTAGGAACCCCAGGTCTTTTTCCCCTTCATTGCTCTCCAGCAGGTCAGTCCCCAACCTATACTGGTACATGGGGTTGCTCTTTCCCAGGTGCCCTTGTTGAACTTCATTAAATTTTTCTCTGGCCAGCTCTCCACCCTGTCCAAGTCCTGCTGAATGGCAGCTCAGCCTTCTGGTGTGTCAGCCACTCCACCTGGTTTTGCATCACCAGCAAAACGTGCTGATTGTGCACTCGGTGCCCTCAGACTGCTATACTAGTTTTTCTAATTTTACCTGTTAAGTTATTTATGGTCCCCTGACACCTGTTACATGTGTTAAAGATATTTTCTTGCTTAGTTTACCTTGCTGCTGGATTTGCAGCAAGAATTTATGTGTCTATATTGCATTTATGTGGCAATATTTTGGCAGTGAGGGGCTGCAGGGGTGGTTTCTGTGAGAAGATACCATGTTGAACAGAGCTATTTCCATCTGGCTGCAAGACAGACTTCTTGTTGGCTGAAGCTGAGCCAGTCAGCAATGTTGGTAGCACCTCTATGATAACATATTTAAGAAAGGGTAGAAAATGCCTGTAGGAAAGAGCTAGAAAATATCTCTACAGACACCAAGGGCAGTGAAGAAGGTGGGGGAGGAGGTGCTTCTGGTGCTAAAGCAAATATTCCCCTGCAGCCTGTGGTGAAGACCATGGTGAAAAAGTCTCTTGCCCTGAAGCCCATGGAGGATGATGCTGGAGCAGGTGTGTGTAGCCTGAAAGAAGCTGCAACCCATGGTCAGACCACACTGGAGAAGGCTTCTGGCAAAACATGCAACCCCATGGGGAATCCACCATGTTTGAGCAGTCTGTTTCTTTCCTAGGGTGCATCTGCATTCTGTTCCTTTTTTTTTTTTTTTTTGTAGATCAGTAGACACCACTGCCCATCTATTGAATGACTGAATGTTTACCATCAACACCACAGTTTGTTTAACATTTTATTCCAGTAAAAGCTGAAAGTTTACACTGTTGACTTCACTTGAAAATGGATCTATTATTTCTTCAGAACATCTCTTTTCCTTCCATGAACTAGTTGTTAATTGCAGACATGACTGGCAAATGGAGTACATTAAGAAAATTCAGTCTGCAGGTAATATTTGGGTGTTCTTAAGACATTTAAGTTCAAGCCAAGGTCTCTACAACAGTGCATACACACTGCAAAAACAATAAAAAAGTTACAAAACCAACAATGCGTTTTCCTGGGGTCGAGTTAAAAGACCATAAGCAATATTTTTCCTATTGTTCTTTTGATCCTAAAAAGAAAAAAAAAAGAGGAATAAACCCCATTTACCAAAGTTATAGATGCTCATTGGAATCTCAGCGACACCAAATACTGCTAAAGACATTTTTTTACACATGATTTTAGTGGGGCAGGCCTTTTTTTTCTTTTTCTTTTTTTTTTTTTTATTTTCCTCAAGGCCAATATCTTATATATTCATATTTGTTTTCTTATCTCTTGCTGACATTTTAGCTGATCTCTCAACTTGGTCCCAATGCTCCCATTGCACCTGCAGTGTCAGTACTTTATTATAGTCATGCAGAATTTCAGCTAAATTACTGGAGAGCTACACAGATGGAAAGAAACATTCATATGAAGCCAGTTAGTTCTGTAGCTATAATTTTGCAGGTGAGATTAACTTCTGCTGTGTAGTCACTTCCACTCTAAATGTTGACAGACTGGATAGGCAGGAGCCTGTCCTTTCTGTGGTGGGCTTATTCTTCATGGAGAGCCTAAGTTTTGCGTAAAAATGAACTGAAGGTAAATAAGTCTCAGAAATTATTTCAAACACAGAATTCAAAACATATTTACTCAACTAAATCTCACATTTTGAATGAGGTCATTTTGTAAAATTTTGTTTTATTCATAATAAGAAAAGAGAAACAATCAGGATTCTATCATCTTATTTTTATTACCAGAGTTTAAAATGTGTTGAGCTTCTGCATGCTGGATTTTTTGGGTACCTAAAACTGAATAATTTTTGTTTTTTCACAATCCAAATTACACATTAGGTTTTAGGAAGTTTATCTGCTGTACAATCTGAATTTAAATAAGGACTAGATGCCAAATATCAATATGTATAGCATGAGGCTGAAGGAGCTGGGATTGTTTAGCCTGGAGAAGAGGAGGCTCAGAGGTGACCTCATTGCTGTCTACAACTGCCTGAAGGGAGGTTGTAGCCAGGAGGGGTTTGGTCTCTTCTCCCAGGCAACCAGCACCAGAACAAGAGGACACAGTCTCAAGCTGCACCAGGGGAAGCTTAGGCTCGAGGTGAGGAGAAAGTTCTTCACATAAAAAAGTAATCTGCCATTGGAATGTGCTGCCCAGGGAGGTGGCAGAGTTGCTGTCCCTAGAAGTGTTCAAAAAAGGATTGGACTTGGCACTTGAAGCCATGGTTTAGTTAGTCATGAGGTACTGGATGATAGGTTGGACTTGATGATCTCTGAGGTCTTTTCCAACCTTGTTGATTCTGTGATTCTGTGATCTAAAAAGAACAAAAGAACAAAAGGGACGAAGGTAAAAAAAAAGTATTATGAAGATGGCTGCTGAACCTGAATATGTTTCAGTAAGTACATGCAATTATTTTTCATCATTTTTATTGTTTAAAAAAGAATTTGATACTCAAATCTTTGCAGCTGCTAAAATATAAACACAATGGCGAGAAACTTTGATTGAGTGTTCTTAAGTGAGGTAGATCAAATAAATAAAAAAAACAAATGCCATGTAAAGGGTCTCAGAACAGAATAATAGAGCAGGATCTGATCTATGAGTTTAGAAAAGAGAAAAAGAGGTTCAATGTGCTTCATGGGATGCTCAAGGAAAATTATGGGATTCTGCTTCCTCTCACTCCAGTATTTACGGGTTTTCCATTATATGATGCATGTCTATCTTCTATTTTCATTCAGGTAAGGTGTTGGTGACAAGGTTTTGCTAGTAGGCAAGAGAGCTGCATCTGCAATAAGAGACCAGGGTCTGCTCCTTGCTGGATATGGCCAATTCTAAATAGCTCCAACAGAGACCTACTGCAGGACACAGCTAAGCCTGTAAACCAAGCTGGTGGTGCCTCTGGGAAAACATATTCGAGAAAGGGCAAAATGCCAAACAACACTTATTTTGGAACTGTGCTTCTGTTTCAGTTTCTCACATGGATTATCCTACTTAAGAGATTCCAGATGTTGATCTTTAAATGCAAATCTATTTTAAAGATTATGAAACATGAAAAACAAAATAATTATATCCCATTGTAGGAATGCTTTGAGAAGTAGCAGTATGGGCTGTGAGACCTTTTAATCTCAAACCTCCTTCCAACAGAAGTGGCAGCAGTTCTTTATTTAAAATTGGGCCTGGCAGAAGACCTTACTGATGGATCTGGAGAAAGGCCAGACTAAAATATGGTATTGTTCAAGACGCTGCAAATGTTTTGGAGACAAAAAAATGGTGAAGATGAACACAGGCTTTGAGATAAACCTGAATATGTTGAGGTGTGGAAAATGAAAACTTATTTCCATTGACCTTTGTGGTTAGATCTCTCCTGGTGTATGTGATGAGCTCTACCTCCCAATTCGGTGATCTCCTATGCTGCCAACCTGAACATGAGTGGATGTCCTCCTGTGTTGCGAAGTGGGCATACTGGTAGCATTTCTTCAGCAGGACACTATATATTTTGCTTCTCATTTGCAAGCATTGCTGTGAACCTCATGTCCAAAGAAGCCCAGATATCACAGTGTCGTGAAGGCATCACATGCCCAGAATTATGCCCACTGATACCAGCTAACTTGTCCAAACATGTCCTGGGAAAAGTCCCCCCCTTTCCACCCTCCTTTCAGGAGGGGAAGACAAAGGTTCAGGCGCCAGCCTGTCTCCTAAGGGAGTAAACAACTGCAGGCACCCATCTCAATGGGATGCCTATGCTCTGTCCATCTAAGGGCATGATTCTAACTTCACCTTTCTATAGGTGGAAGCAGGTTGGCAAGTGTGCCCCATTGGCTAAGTCCAGACTCGAGTGTCTATAAGTATTGCCCCATTTTGGTACCACATTGCTCTCTCCTTTGCTTTCATCCATCATGCAACTCACGAGTGAGTAAGCTATAAGCCTTCCCGCAAGCGTACTCGGAAGCCTCTGCGAACA
>VXBD01012190.1:201555-218769 GCA_013399975.1 Indicator maculatus | reverse complement strand
AGCCTGTTCCAGTGCTCCATCACCCTCACTGTAAAGAAGTTTCTCCTCATGTTGAGATGAAATCTTCTATGTTCAGGTCTGAACCCATTGTTCCTTTTCTTATCACTGTGAACCACTGAAAAGAGCCTGGCCCCCTCCACTTGACACCCACCCCTCAGATATTTATAGACATTGATGAGATCCCCTCTCAGTCTTCTCCAGACTAAACATCCCCAGGGATCTCAGTCTCTCGTCATAGGGGAGATGCTCAAGTCCCCTAATCATCCTTGTGGCTCTCCATTGGATTCTCTCCAGCAGGTCTCTGTCTCTCTTGAACTGGGGAGCCCAAAACTGGACACAGTATTGCAGGTGTGGTCTCACCAGGCCAGAGTAGAGAGGTAGAAGAACTTCCCTAGACCTGCTGGACACACCTTTCTTGATGCATCCCAGGATTCCATTGGCTCTCTTGGCCACAAGAGCACATTGTTATTCCATGGCGAACGTGCTGCCCACCAGTTTCTCATTACTTTATGGCTAGACAGCCTTTGGTTAAAAAGGGTCTGGTTTCTAGAATAAGTAATAATGTGAAACTTAAAATAACATAATTATGATAATGGAGAAAACCAGCCTTAGGGCCATTGGACCTAATGGAGCTTGAGTTCTGGTGGGTTTGCAGCTTGTAGGTAAATTATCTGAACTTGGATCAAAGCTTTCTCTGTAGGCAGAGTCATCACAACTTCTCCTTTCCAGGCATGACACAGATCAGTTGCTACCCCTGCTTTATCTGGAAACACAAACCTTTTCTTCTATCCAGCCTCCCATTTCTCTAAACTTAACTTCCTTTTCCTCTGCAATTCAGCTGAAACTGCCAAAATTCAACCATAAAGGTGAAAGGGGAAAAGGATTCTTAGATAATATACTCCTATACAGATTTCCTTGGGAACCTTGACTGAAATGTACCTACACACACATACTGTTATTGAAGGAAGTCCTACTTTTGTGTTTAGCAGAGAGCTATCAACTGCATAATGTCCTTGTGTAATGGTTTAGCACAAAGCCTCACCTGCCTGCTCCCCCAACACAAAAGTGAGGGGAAGAGTAATGCACACAACTCACGGCTGAGTAAAGAGAGAAGAGATTAATATAACATAAGATACCATAAGCACAATACATAATTACCTTAGCTAATAGTCTAATTAACCTAATAATACAATTCATGATTGCCTTGGCTTAGCCTATTTGCAGAAGTGCAGTGAAATACACAGGGGAAAAATCCAGCATAAAACAGAAAACCAAACCCAGCAGCTACCCTGCTCGCACCCATTCTGCCACCATGCCTGCAGAAAAGAGATCACACCCAACAAGTCCAGATGTCCAGAAGCATCAACTGGAACAGGAAGCCTCCCGTGCTGCAATCTGAACTTCAAGCTCCATCATACTTTGCTCCAGTTAACACTTTCAATTTTGAAGCTGGCATGACTGCAGCATGGTGTGAATAACAGCAGCAGGCTCAGTTCAATCCATGACACCTTGTCATGTGTGCACACTTGTTGCCTTTGTTTATCAGCCCAGTTGATCTACTACAGCACACAGCTGAGTTCACCAGTGATCTGGTGGCAATTCTGTGATAACATAATTTTTCTTGGGTAAAAATGCTGCACAGAAGCTGTTAGAGAAGTGAGAAAAAAGGGGAAACAACCTTTAGGTACCAAGTTCAGAGAAGAAGAAGGAGGAGGTGCTCCAAGAGCCACTGCAGAGATCCCTTTGCAGCCTGTGGAGGATGGCTCTGGAGGACCTATCTATACTGCAGTCCAATGAGTCCAGTAAAAGTGGATATACCCTTAAAAATGGTATGTCCCATAAAGAGCCCTTGCAGGAGCAGGCTCCTAGCAGGAGCTGCAGCCCATGAAGAGGAGCCCATAGGGCAGCAGGTTTTTTTGACAGGAACTGTGGCCCATGCTGAACCCACATTGGAACAATTTGTGAAGGACTGTCTCCCATGGGTGGAACCCCACAGTGGAGCAGGAGAAAAGCATGAGGAGGAAAGAACATCAGAGAGGAGTTGCCCCATTCCCTAATGCTACTTTGGGTGGCAGGGAGAAGAATTGGGAATAAAAGAGTAAAGTTGAGCCAGGGAAAAAGCAGGGGTAGGAGGAAGCTTTTTTTTAGGTTTGTCTTTGCCTCTCATCACCCTACACTATTTTTAATTGGCAATAAATTAAATTAATCTTCCTAAAGCTGAATCTGTTTTGCCTGTGATGATAATTAGCAAGTGATCTCTCTGTCTTTATCTCGACCCACAAGCTTTTTTTAATCTTATTTTCTCCCTCCATCCTGCTGAGGAGGGGAAGTCAATGAGACTGGGTGGGCATCTGGCAGCAAGCCAAAATCAGACCAGTATGCACAGTGAATTATGAGTTAGTGGAATAAATGTTTTGCTCACTTCCTCCTCTTAAGGAAACATTGCTATGAATTGGTTGTCATCATCCCACTGCTCAGACCTGTGCATTTACAGAGACAGAGAGTGTAGCATATTTAGCAGATGCTGGGGTTTTCCAAAGAAAAGAAAGCTTCTCATCACTGTGGTCTGTGGAAGACAGGTGTCTAAACTGTGACCTCTGTCAAGGATGCTTGGATTACTGCTTCAGGACGGTTTGTAATGGTACAGAAAATAGGGTAGTGCTGTAGTCACCATATCTGAATTGGTGGTTATATACCACTAGGAGGGAAACCAAATTCTCAAAGTTAAACCAGATGGGTTCAGTTTTGAATTGTGATCTCAGGCAGAAGCGCTGGCATAAGGCAAATTTTACAAGTCGAACAGTAGGACTAAATCTCACTCATCGTGAATGAAACCTCAAAACAAAGGGAGCTTGGTTGTGCTTTTCTGTGGATTGCATATATTTATAAATGTTGTGAATTGTGTATATTTGTACATATTCATTGCATTTCATCATAGATTGTAGATTTGCTTGTAAATACAGCTTTCATTCGCTTCCAGACTGAGCTAGCCTGGTTACTGTTGATGTGGGGGATTTCAGCTTTCAACACACTGTTTCTGTATCAGTGTTATGTGATTACAGAAAAGGTATAAGTGACTGGGAAGCGAGGTGTGATAAGACTATTCTTTGTTAAGAGATCATGGATCTCAGGGCCCTCAGCCATGTGCTTTCTATCTGTAGCTTTCACTCTGTCATAAACTTATTTTTGTATAATATCAGCTTTACATTTACTGATGCTTCAATGCGAAAAATCTGAGAATTCAAATCTTCAGTGAGTTGAAAATCATGTGAAGAAAATTGTCATGAGCTACTCAAATATTTTGCTATTTTTTTCTCCTATTTCAACCAAGATAACAGCTCTTTCTTTCCCAGTCAAAACTGTAGTTCTGCATCATTACAGAAAAACACTTTCTTATTGCCTGTTAATCAGGTTCTAACATAAATTCTATAATCATAATTGTAGCCATAACTATTGCTTACCTTTAATTTGGGAAGTTCTGAACCACCTGCCTTAATATTCACATGGAGTAACTTTTATTTGCTCTACAGCTGTTGAATTTACTGATCCCAGTTTTACAATTTTGAAGAAATTGAATTTTATTTTGGATATGTGCATGAAAACTAAAACCCAGAATTTTTTATAGATTATCAAAATAAAGAAAATAAGAAATTTGGGGGTAAACCATTAAAGGTTTTATCCATGTGTTAAAAATAAATGCACTTGTGGGGAAAGGGCATTTAATTTCCATCAGGTATAAGTGTCAGCCAGCAGCAAGCCTATGAATTCACACCTGCGGGAAACTGAATTTTTTTGCATCTCTCAGATCACCAGGGCTTAGGAAGAGTGAATTCACAGTGCTGACTAATTAGAAATCAATTATTAACTGAATAAAAGGCTCACCCATAAGACTTAGACTGAGTCATTTAGTTGGCTGAGCGATTTTTGAAGGTGTCAGATATGAAGGACTAAAACCAGCTTCCCTGGGGGTCTTCCCAGTCTATCTTATAGGTGTGTAGCACCTAACCTGGCTGGTCATTGTTCGCTGTACTGTCACTTCTACTTAGAATTTCCCTGAGTACACTGGTTACACATGATCTCTTCTCTTTTTTTCTGGAAAGCATCCTTCAGCAGGATAAGAGGGTTCTTTGCACAGACAGAATGGGATTTATCAGTTATTTGTGTTGAAAGATTGGAATACAGCACCAAAAACTCTTTAAGCACAGCTTAAAGAGTATCTTTTTCATGACACTTTATTCTGGTATTCAATCTGCAGCCACTCTGATGATTCCTACTAATCTCCTGTAGCTAACATATCAGACAGAGGACATCACCAGGAGCATAATAACCTTTCTGATGCCACCCAAAATCTCACCATTCCCTATCCTGATATTACTTTAGCTGTATGATTCAGTATTTCAATACTTCAAACTGTGTGGTGCCCTAGTTACACCTGATTTAAAGGGAAGTAGAAATGAAAATGCAAATATCCCCTCTTACCTGAACTGTGGCTGGCCTTATTTTCCTAAAGATAATGTCTCAATGCAAGACAATGTGAGTCAAGGTTCTCTGTTTACAAATGTCTAAAGAAGATGGATTCCAGAGATGGGTTTTGCTTTTGACAATCTTTTTTGGTTTTTCCTTGGAACAATTGGATGTATTTCTGTGACAGGTTTTTACTGGGATGTACCAGTTCTACTTAATTTCTTATCATAAGAACTTTATAGGTTAGGGTGATATAATAAAAGAGTTCATCTCATCCTGCCCTCTGATTGGTTCATCAGCACAGGTTATGGAAGACTAAGCCTTTCAAAAGTGCATAGTCAGGCTGATCTGGGCCAAGGGTGTCACCTCACATTATATTTTCCTTTAAGCTAGTAATCTGCTGAAAAGGCATAGTGAAATGACAGGCTGCAGCTTCTCTAAAGTTTCATGATTCTCTGAAAGACACTGCTTTTGTCACAGTTAAAATGTGATCTTATGTTTCTTAATTTGAAGTTTTTGCAGGAAAAGAAAACATTTTTCTTCTTAGTTCTCCTGGGTTCTTCTGCCTCAAAAAGCCTGCTCAAGAAGAAAAAGTCAGCTGCTCACAGCAATGACCTCATTACTTAACTTACACAGGTGCCCTCTCAAAAGCCTCTCAAATGTCTAAACATTCTCTGACCCTTTACAGCCTCCATGCACCTGAGAGTGGTAACACAGAAACGCAGTGAGAGAGTTTTGGAAGGATGATTATGGAGAAGAGCAAAGTAATGTTTCAATCACATGTCCAAAACTGGTAAGAATGAGTTGCATTCACAAACTAACTGCTCATGGCAAACATGATAATGTGTGATTAGATCGTTAGTTTTGTGACTGGAAGTGGGGACATGCTGAACATGTGGCTGAATTTAATTCTTTTCACCACAATGTGGTCAGTATTTTGGTGTCTGAAGACATACTAAAGAATAACAACATTCTGCTGTTGCAACCTCAACTTCCTTTTTAATGCAAAAGATAAAAGCTGGGGTTTCAATTCATTTCCAGCTGCTGCTTCCTATTCTGCTACCACTATAACACCAGAACTCATTGAACTCTCCATATGAGTCATTAATTTATGCCCATACGAGTCATTCATTTATGCAACTGCATTGTATTTGGACAGTCCCACACAACGAGGAGCACAATAGCTTGTGTACTTGTTAGCATTTTTACTGAGGGCTTTGAAGACTATGGCAAAGAGAGGGTTATAAGAAACAGTATACCAGGAGCCCACATGTTACAAATAATGTACAGGAATGACTTAAGGATCCGTGTACCTACTAGAAGAGAAACACTCAGTATGTGTACTGAGCACACTGAATTGAGATATTATTTCTTTGGCATGTCATATTGTTACTTGTCTTCTGTGTTCAGTTCATTTCTGACTAATAATTCATTTGAGCAATTAGTTTGGAATCTTTATTAGTGTAAGAATGTTGGCTAAGTTACAATGCAAACAATTTGTGTCACGTGAGCTGGAATGAGTAAGAGAATTCCATTATAGTAAAAAAAAGCTGAACATGCCCATGCATACCTGATGAGAAGCCCATGAAGGTCAATTAATGTGCAAACAAGTGTCAGTCCTTGTGGGAGGCTAGAAATGTCATCAGATTTGCTGTGCGCTTTTGCATATATAACCTCAGCTCAAAATAGACATATCTGAAATGTCACTGGGACTCTTGAGAATTAATCTAATATCCTTCCAGCATGTGGTTTAGCAATGCATATAATTTTCACTGCTCACAGAAAGCTGCTGCTGGTTTTGTGTACTAGCTAGACAGATACACAAAAAAACTTTTGAAGAGTCATCGTTTGCATTTATTTCCAAACAGATCGCATCTGTCCATGTCTCCTTCCTATATATCTCTTTGGATTAGCTCAGTATGAGAGTGAGGGGAAGTGGATATGACAGTTACAGTGGTTCCTTGATTATTTGCTTTGTGCACAAATTCTTGCAAGCAGAGGTTGGCAGTAGTGTTAAAGGAATATAGAAGTTATTCTTATTGCTGTGATTTTGGAAAATCAATCTCAGACGCCAAATATTAAAGGTCTTCATGATATCAAACAAAATGAAAAATAGCAATTCTGTTTTCTCCATAGCCTCTTCACCTCCTTGGATCTCAGCCCTCCAAGTGCACAATTGCACTTAAGAGCTCTGCACTAAGGTCTGCAGGCACCCTCAGTCGTTTCCTTAGCAACGGGACTATGTGCAGGCTATCCAAGCTGCTCTTCCTACATCAGGTTTCCTTGGCAGCAAAGAAAATGTTTAAAAAGTGAAAAAAAGGGGGCAGACCAATTCCAATGCAGGAGTGAATTTCAGCAGTTCACCTATGCAACCCGGGTTACAAAGAAAACCTCCAAACAAAACCAACAAACCACCACCACCCACAGAACCCACAGACAAACAAAAAAACTCCACAAAACTAACCAGCAAACAAAACCCCAGTTGTGCTCATTGCAGTAAATTTTTATTAACATCTGTATGGGCCTATTTTTTTCTCTGCTGAGGCTCACAGAGAAGGCATAGAGATAGCTGTGCACAGAACAAGGTCATGTTGTCACAGCTGCCTGCACACCAGACCTGGTCTCAAGAAATTTGTGTACCTTTTCTAGGAGCATCTTCTTCTGCAGGTCAGGTAGACATGACAGACCTGGGGCAGTAGTTTACAAATAGACTGAGGAGCTATTACCCAGAGCTGAGTGCTGCCAGTGAGCTCAGCAGCACAGCACAGCAATTTGTGAAGGGTATTTAACTAGCAAAGTTTCTTTACCAAAAGATGATGCATCCACATATTGTGTAAATAACCAGTTAAATGCAGCTCCTTGACAAGGCAGATTAATTTCTGGACTGTTGTATTGTAAGAGAATCCAGAATAGATGTATCAAGCCATCTAGCCTAAAATAATTTGGATATTTCTACAAAAGTTTGCATCTGAGCTATAAACTGCTTGAGAAGTATTTTTCTCTTTGAGATTTCAGGTACAATAAACTTCCAATTTAATTAAAATCCAAAATACATGCATTACATCATCTAGCTGTCCAAAAAGGAGATTTTACATTTTATTTCTCAAATAAAACACAAAGTAGTGTATGATGACTTAGGGAAACAATACTGTCTGAAGCATCATCTGATGAGGCACTCTCAAAGAAAGAGTAATGGAAGAAAGCTTGATGACTAAGGACATAAAGGTGTTTTGCCTGTCAGCAGTTCTTTATATTTGTACAGAAGTTCAGTGCCTTAGGGGGCCATTATGATACATTAATTTTTACAGATGATAGAAAATGGATTATGCATATATGTCATGTATATTAACATACACACAAACACACAATGCTGAAATGATCAATTAATTATATTAGAAACAGAATATTAACTTGAAAATAAAGTGAGATTAGAAAATAATCTAAACAAATACACGTTCCAAAAATTGTGAGATCATTTTATCCAGTGTTTTTAGAAGCCACAAAAGTTTATCAGATTTTACTGCTCTTTATGTTTATGACCTTTAATCTATTCCCAT
The DNA here is from genome assembly GCA_013399975.1 of Indicator maculatus. Lineage (NCBI taxonomy): Eukaryota > Metazoa > Chordata > Aves > Piciformes > Indicatoridae > Indicator > Indicator maculatus. The sequence continues at coordinate 210,748 of VXBD01012190.1, read as the reverse complement.
GGAATTCAGTGGGCATAGATGAGATAATTGTCAGGCTGAGGGAGCTGGGGTTGTTCAGCCTGGAAAAGAGAAGGCTCCAGGGAGACCTAATAGTAACCTTCCAGTACCTAAAAGAAGGATAGAGACTGTATGAAAAGACCTGAAGAGATAAGATGAGGGGCAATGGCTTCAAACTAGAGAAGAGTAGATTTAGATTGGATGTTAGGAACAAGGTCTTTACAGGGTGGTGGAACACTGGGACAGATTGCCTAGGGAGGTGGCTCTCCCTGGAGAAGCTCAAGGTGAGGCTTGACAGGGCTCTGGGCAACCTGATATAGTCGGTGATGCCCCTGCTTACTGCAGAGGGGGTTGGACTAGATGACCTTCAGAGGTCCCTTCCAACCTAAACCATTCTGTGATTCTATGATAATTCATTTCCTCATCCTCAGACTGCAGCAAAGACTTTGTGATAGCCATTCTAGGTTTTCCACTTGCCCCTTAAAAATGAATTCCTGTCCCAGACTATTTGTACCCTTCTCTTAGCCACTTAAGGTTGATCAAACCTCCAGGAATATTTCCAGCATTTGAAAAGGTGTCTGAGGGAAGCAGCTGCAGAAGCAGCATTGCTAATCAGAGGTGACAGCACTTAGCTGCTACAACTGAGGTCCTAGTTCAGTCAGTCAGCACAGCTGCCCGAACAAGTTGGGTGCCACAGTCCTAAAAAAGGCACAGTCTTCATTAGATCCATTCATAAATTTGCTTTTCAAAACAGTTTCTTGTATGCATGTACTGTCTGTCAAAATGCACCTTTTTGTCTCAGATTTGTGTTGGCCTAAGTGTTAATGATGATTTGTGACTGCCTCTGTGTCTTGATGCGTTTTGGGGTCTTGTCAAAGTCCTGGAGCTATTAGACAGCTGTATTAGGAAGCCTATTTACAGCAAAGCTTTTAAAATCCTTTCAAAGCCTCTCATGAAAATGTACTAACGAAAAATGTGAATACATTTCCTTATTATAATAAGTGCCTCCTGCTTAGCTGTGTCTAGCATTATTGTGTTTAATGCTGTCCCTTTTTGAAAATTAATAGGAAGGCAGCACTGGAGACACATACAACTATTTGTCTTCAGGGTTCTAAGATAACAGGAGCATATTTTACATGCACCCTGATGTGTAAGGTGTATTTTTATAACCAAGAGAAATAATGAGTGGGAATTTGAATGTACTGTCACACAGACAGAATTATAACATTGGAAATTAGTGACGGAATTTCTGTGGTACCTAACAATGGTTAAGAGCAACCAAAGGGCAAGACTTCTGAAGTAGATTTATTAACTCTGAGACTATTCCTTCAGTCAAGAGTAGAGCAGAGTCTACCTATTTGCTTCCTGCAGACTATGTTAAACTACTGCCAAAATGATCTGCATGGCCTTGGACTAATGGTGTGGAAGAGGGATGTGAAAATGCCCAAGTCCAGAGAGTGTAATTTATAAATGTATGTTAATGTTCCTAAGTGAACATGAAAAGTGTTTCTGAGCAGAGTCCTTAAAGGTTTTTTTCTTTGTTTGGTTGGTTGGTCCCTTTTTTTGTTTGTTTGGTTGGTTGGTTGGTTTGGTTTTGTTTTGTTTTGTTTTGTTTTGTTTTGTGAGAAGAACATCCCACTAGCAGGACAGGCTTTTAGAGACAATTTTCCCTGCATGAACTGTTTACTGAAACCAAATATGCATGGCATCAGGAAACTTGGTACATCTTTTCTCCTTCAGTGTCTGCTACAGCAGATTAAGTGGAAAGGGATCTGCTTTTCTCTGTGTAATTTTGCCACACACAGAAAGCAGACTTTTTTGTGTATCCGTTCATTAGTTATCATGCAATTCTCAGGACTCAGGCTTTGGCACAGTTACCAGCCTCCTGAGATGCTTCATCAAATTCAAATTGGACAGGCAAATCCTTAATCAGGCAGAAAACAGCCATTGGCCTTTACCTTTCTGCATGGATTAGGATGTCTCACTAGCAAAAGCCAGCGGCTCTCAAAACTGCTGTTTCCTTTTGTTACTGGCTGATTTGCTGGATCTTCACTCTTATAATAAGAGTTTTTTCCATTCTTCAGAGGCACAGAATCATGTACATGTCTTCTGTATTTTATTTTGATGGTCTATGATGAGTACATGCTTTTGCTCTTTATAGTTGCTGCTGGTGATTGAAGGGTATCAATGAGGCAGTAGAGGCAATTTTAAACAGGCTAACTAGAGTGTGAGTAGAGATTTAAGTACAGTATCGTGACCACCTTTATCCTACTTACTGTACATGGGAACAAATCAGAAGGGCTATGTTTTGGAATATGGAACAGAAATTTATTATCTATCTTCCAAATTTAAACAATATTGACAGCTGATGAAGATGTAACACTGGGTCCTTTAACGGGTGCTTTCTGGACCTCTCTTTTCTCCCACACTACACCTCTCAAATATTTAAGTCCTGCTTACCTGGACTTTGCTGTGATCTACCCCTTTTAGTCATAGGTGAAATGCTAATAGTAAGCTCCATCTGTAATTTAGCAAATGAACTAAATATTTTCAAAGTCATTTTAGCACGTCTTTGCCACACTAATGTCACAGTGGTCAGCAGATCTTAATTTTTTTCCTGGTGTTAGACTCCCTTGTTATTTCTATGACCACAGGGAAATAAAAAAAGAAACCAGTGCTTCTCTAGAAACACTGGGGTAGACTTCACAATTCTATCTAATAATGTTAACTATCAATTACCATCAACTCCACATGTCCATCAAAAAAGTAAGGTGGTCACTTAGTAGAACTACCTATATATTTACAAAGTACATTTACAGAACAGAATCTGATCTCTAAGCTATATGCAAGTATAAAAGTTGGGACCTATAGTCTGATCTGAAAGGAAATGTCGTGGATTAAAGGATGCTATTTATTTATTTGTCATTTACACCATCCTAAATCTTGAGTGTCTTGTTTTAAGGGAAATCTGTGTAGGTTTCGCTTACTGATAGCGTTGGAGAGATTTGTAGCATCACTCATTAACAAGATTGTCAGATGCTTGCTACTGGCAATAAATCATTTGGATTGATATTTCCAAGCTGAGTATCTCTGCAGTGTGCTGATATTTTCAGCCAGATGTCCGAGTCATTCTGAAGATAAACATATTCAATATAGGAACACTGTACAGGAGGGAACCTCTTGGATATTTCACTCAACCCAGTAATCTCAAATAAATATGTTGCAGAATCTTAATTTATTTTTCTTCTCTTTCTCATCTCCTCACCCACTAACTGTAAAACCAGTCAGGTCCTTGTGGCTGTAAACATGGTATTCACAATTAGATTTTTCACCATGTCTTTGCCAATGTTGTCCTTGGTTCAAACAGTTCTTCACTCACTATGTGTGAGAACCCTTTCCTGGTGTATTTCCAGAGAGCAGTCAGACAACTTTCAGACTCCATTTCAAGAGGCTAAACATGTTAAGTCCTTTTTGTTTTCTCTGAAATTGTATCCTCATAACTAACAAAAGTGTAAGGATGAACACCTTTAAAAATTCATAACTAAATTAGTAATTTATATTAAATTTATATTAAATATATATAACTTATATTTATAATTTATATTATAATTATATTCTTTATATATTATATATTATTTATATTATTTTATATAGTCATATTATTTACATTTATATTATTTATATTTATCACTTATATTAAATTTATATTAAATATATATATTTACTTCACTATGCTATATATGCTACTTATTATATATGTATTTATAATGCTAAGTCTAATCTTGCTTATGCAGGAGCACTTCCAAGTCCCAGATCTGGGTGTGCACTACAATGGTATGTGTTCTGAGGCTAGACCATGGTACCAGCAACTACAGAAGGGAACTAGATCAATCAAATCCCACATGTAGTGATGGAAAGACACATATTACTGTCTTGTGGAAATGAAGTCTGAATCAGCCAGAGATAGCTTACAAAAGACTGTGCAAAGATGTAAAGTAAAATATTGTATCAAAATTAATGCTGGGCATATGAGAGCTTTTGTGAGAGTATTCCTGTTAGCTGAATCTCAAAGGTTTATTCCAAAATGTATCCAGTTGGTTAAGTTTTACTCAAAGATCTCTGATGGAAATAGACAAGAGTGCTCATTTCTGGTTTCTGCTTGGCAGAAAATGGAAAAAAAAAGGCAAAAAAAAAAAAAATCCAAACCAAAAAACACGTGGGTTTGATTAGAATCAGAACTCCATTTCACAGGACAACATGTCCTGTGTACCAGAGATACAGCTGTAGTTACAGAGCATGCAAACACAAGATAGAACTGATTTCAGACTCCATAAACGATTCTACTTCATTCTTTTAATTTAGAATGTTCATTTTTTCATTGTTCTTTTATCACACTTATGAATGTGAATGAATGGTTACATTTTTCTAAGTGTTGTGGCAGATAAGATGAGGGTCTCATTGTCCTCAGTTGTATATGGATAAAGCAGGGGGAAAATTACAGATTTCAATAAGGCATGCAAAGAAAGAAGGAACAAATAAGAGGTATTTAAGTAGAGGGCTGTAGTTCTACCTCCTGTTCTAATTCCAGTGACAGATGTGTCACAGAATCACAGAGTACATCTGGTTGGAAGAGACTTCAAAGATCACCCACTCCAACCCTCGACCCAGCACTGAAGGGTCAACATGTTGCTGAAATACCTCCAGGGATGGTGACTCCACCTCTGCCCTGGGCAGGCCATCCTAAGGTTTGATAACCATTTCAGTGAACAAATATTTCCTAACAGCTAGGCAGGTTTCTCCCCTGGCACAGCTTGAAACCATTTCCTCTACTCCTGTAGCTGGACACAAGGAGAAGAGGCTGGCCCTCTCCTCACTCCAGACTCCCTTTAGGTAGTTGTAGCGAGCAATGAGGTCTCCCCTCAGCCTCCTCTTCTCCAGTCTGAACAACCCCAGCTCTCTCAGACTCTTCTCGTAGGTCATGTGTTCCAGCCTCTTCACAAGTCTTGTTGCCTTGCTCTGGACACATTGTAGCACTTCCATGTCCTTGTAGTGAGGAGCCCAGAACTGAATATAATACTCAAGGTGTGGCCTCACCAGTGCTGAGTACAGCAGAATCACAAAATTAATAAGGTTGGAAAAGACCTCAGANGCACCGGCTGTTTTCCTTACCCTTCCTCTAAAGGTCTCTTCCATGTGCTTTAATCCTTCCACAGGCTCACGGTTGTCATCAGTCATCAAGAGAACAATGCAGTGAAAGGCTAACTGTAAGAAAGCTTCTTAACCTTTTTCTTAACATTTCTTTAAGAAACCTTTTCTCAACTAAACAGAAGGATCTTCTGAGAGCTCTTGAAACTCCTTGTAGCTCTGAGTTCTATATTACCACATACAAATATGTTGTTAGTGCATGAGGATTCTTAAAAAGAAAATAGATGGAGAATCTGGAGGGACCAGATGCCCCTCAATAACACAAATAAACCCATAAAAAGCAGTAAAATTAAGAACGGAGGCACTTCATAAATACCTACTATCAGTGAGCATTTTCTTTATCATCCAAGCAAGCCCCAAAGCATCCATTTCTGTCATACAAATTCTAGCATAATGCTCAAGAAACTTCGGGAAAAAAAAAAAAAAACTTCTCTGTAATATCTACTCCACCACATAATGGTTGTGAGTTTAGTGAATAAGTACAGTTAATGGGGAGTGCTCAGCACTATAAGGCAGCTCCAGTAATCTGTTATTTTACCTTAAAATGAATCTCTGAATTCAAAATAACACAGAGAGCTTGAGTCAAGTAATTTGCTCTCTCTTGATGAGTTTCGCACTCCAACATGCCTTGATCGCATTTCAAAGATGCCCTTCAATAAACTGCTCCTTTTTTGTGTCTTCTGTAGTGGTGCTTGCCCACCCTAATTCTTGTTTTAAGCCATCATTTCACAGACTTAGGAAAATTAGAAATCCTCCTTTTCTGCCCACCTGCTTCTACCAGGAGTTGCAAATGCCTCCCACATTACCCATTTCATCCTATAATTAGAACAAATATTTGAAACACAAATACTCTCTACTTCTCCTGTTGCAATCTCTTGTTGCTCTCTTGTCACTCTCCTGCACTGCCTAAAAGTACAGAGGCCCTTATTTGAAATGTTTAATTTAAGCCCTTTTTGAAAATTACTTTTTCTTTCCTTCCCCCTCCCCCCCACCCCCACCCCGTTTTTAGTTTAGGCACCTCAGCACAAGAACTATTAGCCTTATACTGCTTTGCTACACATGCTTATGTGTCTGTGCAGGGCCCATACTGTCCTCAGAGCCATCAGCAGGTCCTTTAGCTCATTCTGTTCTCCACCTGCTCCCTCTGTATTCGTATCTTTGTGAGACCTGTCAAGCAGATATCCTTACGCTAATGATTCCCTTTGAAGCAGACAATAGATCTGTGATGCATTTCAGTCTGACTAAAATATCTCATTTATTGCTCTGTCACCCACAAAGATCTCCATGATGAAGCTGGACCATGAAAGACCCAGCATATTTTGTTGGTTTTAGATCAGTCAACATTGCTCTGGACATGGCAGAGGTTATTGCTGTGGGCTGTTCCCTCTATAGCCTTTTTCTGCTGCCAGACCCATAAGAGCATTATTAGTCAAGGGTCAGACCCACAGCCTTTCACAGGCTGCATGCTGTGCAGAAATTTAACTGAAGTTCAAGCTTTGATAGCAACAGCATCTCTGGAGACAACCTAAGTCTAAAATGAAGCAACAGAGCTACCAAAAATGAGCAGAGGGATGAGTTCATATTTTCCCTGTCAGTCATCTGTTTGCTTGAAAACAAATAGCATACCAACAGCAACATACCATGTATCTACTGAGATGCTTGCTTATGTCTTCCCACCCCCATCAGGATGACTCTTTATAGACCTGCTGAAGTCCCACAAATCTGCCAGACTGTGAGCTAAGCAAGAAGATATTCTAGGATAGTTGAAACTTTTATTGTTAGGTGTGGTTTATGTAACAGAGGCTGCTTTGCATTCCTACCACGCCTATTACTCATCTGATCATTTGTTTAATGTTTCTCAGACTTTAACACCATTGAATTGTTGGAGTTAACTAGTGCATGAAGGAGAAAAAGCCTGATGCAAGAAGAAGGAACTGCATTGGTTTTACTAGAAAGACACCCTATAGCACACACTAGGGGAAAACGAATAGACCACAGGCCAGAAATGTTCCTTTGTGGCCAACAGCTTCCTGGGGAGGGATAAAACCAGTCTGTGGGATGATAAGGTGAAGCAAAGCTTTACAGAGAAGGACATGGGTGTCCCAGTGGACAACATGTTGAGAGAATTGAAGTCACGCTGACCCAGGATCAGTTGTGAGTATTAACAAGGCTGGCAACTTTTACATTTGGCTTTGAAATTTCATATCTGTATTCATTCATTAACATATGATGTAAAAAACCCAAACAAACAAATAAAAATCCCACCAAAATATGAACTTCTGTGCTTCTGTTTTCTCATCAAAGATGTCTTTGATTTGATATTCAATATTTGTTCCATTTGCTACAATCAGATTTGGAAGATAGTTTCAGAGGAAAAATGTACAACCACCTGCTACTTCAATTCTGTCCTCATCTGAGTTCGGGCTCCCCAGTTTAGGAGGGACAGGGAGCTGCTGGAGAGGGCTATGAGTATGATTAGGGGACTGGAGCACTGCCTTATGAGGAGAGGCTGAGGGACCTGGGGCTTTTTAGTCTGGAAAAGAGAAGACTTAAAAGAGGATTAATAAATGTTTATAAATATCTGAGGGCTGGGTGCCAGGAGGGAGGGGACAGGCTCTTCTCACTTGCTCCCTGTGACAGGACAAGGAGCAACAGATGTAAGCTGCAGCACAGGAGGTTCCACCTCAACACAAGGGGGAACCTCTTACTGTAAGGGTCACAGAGCACTGGAACAGGCTGCCCAGAGAGGTTGTGGAGGCTCCTTCTCTGGAGACTTTCAAGGCCCATCTGGATGTGTTCCTCTGTGACCTGAGCTAGGTTGCATGGTCCTGCTCTGGCAGGGGGGTTGGACTTGATGATCTCTTTGGGTCCCTTCCAGCCCCTGACATTCTGTGATCCTGTGATGTGATTGTTTGTATATCAATAACATTAGATCAGAAGTAAAAGCAGGTGAAAGAGCTGCCAGATATTGGGAGACAACCTTAAAATAATTGATACTATTTAGATATATTTGTAAAAACCCTCAAGAACTAGGAGTATTGCTCCTGGCATCTCCAGTGTTTTCTGTTTTAAGAGGTTCTTCAGAATATTTATAGACTGTTATGCTTCCTGGTCTGTGCTGTGAAGATAATTACTTTCTCAGTTCAGTGGCTGGTATGGTATCAGGTCTCTTTCAGTCCCTCAGCTGAAGCAATCACCCACCCTTCATTCAATTTCAAGAGGTTAACTCTAAGGCTAGTCACCCCCTGCTGCCAGCATTCATTACTTATGCATTACATTTTGCAGGCCCATCTCACACTGGTTTGCTTCATCTTGCCCTCGTTTCTTATGTTAATATCTGCAAATTAATCTCAGTCATCTAAGGAAGAATTGGTAAGGCCTATAAAAGACTAAGATGCTGATACAAAGCGACAAAAGTGATGCTTTGGGTTAAAAAACTCTGGTTCCAAAAAGGTGTAAATATAGAATCATAGAATCATAGAATCCGTCAGGGTTGGAAGGGACCACAAGGATCATCTAGTTCCAACCCCCCTGCCATGGGCAGGGACACCTCACACTACATCAGGCTGGCCAGAGCCTCATCCAGCCTGGCCTTAAACACCTCCAGGGATGGGGCCTCGAACACCTCCCTGGACAACCCATTCCAGGCTCTCACCACTCTCATGGGGAAGAATTTCTTCCTTACGTCCAGTCTGAATCTCCCCACTTCCAGCTTTATTCCATTCCCCCTAGTCCTATCACTACCTGATAGCCTAAAAAGTCCCTCCCCAGCTTTCTTGTAGGCCCCCTTCAGATACTGGAAGGCACAAGAAGGTCACCTCGGAGCCTTCTTTTCTCCAGACTGAACAACCCTAACTCCTTCAGTCTGTCCTCATAGGAGAGGTGCTCCAGCCCTCTGATCATCCTGGTGGCCCTTCTCTGGACACCTTCCAGCATGTCCATATCCCTCTTGTAATAGGGGCTGCAGAACTGGACTCAGTACTCCAGGTGG
>VXBD01012190.1:165425-201423 GCA_013399975.1 Indicator maculatus | reverse complement strand
TGGAGCCATTGACAGCCACTCTTTGGGCGTGGTCATCAAGCCAGTTCTTTATGCATCTCGTGGTTCATCCATCAAACCCATGTGTCACCAGTTTGGAGAGCAGGATGTGGTGTAGGACCATGTCGAAGGCTTTGCTCAGGTCCAGGTAAATGACATCAGTTGCTCTATTACGGTTGTTTATTCAGGTACCCATATCTTGTCAGTATCTCAGAACTATACAAATTTAATATGTGAAGTATGACTGCAATTACATACTGTTGATATGATTGCAATTCTGTTTACAAATTAGAAGGGTTGACTTTAAAATTGCCTTTCAGATCAGTTCCTGAAGTTCTTGTGCCTAGGAGAACACTTAACCAAGGTACTTTTCTACAGTGTCCAGAGCGTTTGCACAGGTGCCTCTCACACTGATCATGTGGCCTCTCAGATCTGTGTTCTCCCTGATTTTGTTTGCACAGACTTCTCATTCCCTGTTATATGTAGTATTCAAGACATGGAGAGCTATTTACCTGAAGACCTACATTTAAGGGGTTTACCTGACTGTTCTGCTTCTTCTTCATGTTGATGTCATGGAATCTGAAGTCATAGAATTAAGACAAGTCCCATGGACTATGTTTTTAATTTTTTTTTAATAAAATGACACCAGCAATAAGACACTAATCTTTACTACACGGTGTTTACTCACACAACATCTGGAATGTGGCCAGCAGGGTTAGGGATGTGATTCTGCTCGTCTAATCTGCTCTGCTGAGACCTCACCTGGAGTACTGTGGTCAGCTCTGGATTTCTCAGAACAACACAGACATGGAGCTGTTGGAGCAGGTTCAGAGGAGGTCCACAAAAATGATCAGAGGGAAACACAGAATTCAGCCTGGAGACACCTTATTGTGGCCTTTCAATACATAAAGGGGGCCTGTAAGAAAGATGAGAACAATCTTTTTTAGCAGGGCTTGTTTTAACAGGAGAAGAGGTAATCATTTTAAACAAAGAAAGGGTAGTTCAGACTAAATATAAGGAAGAATTTTTTGACAATGAGAGTGGTAAAATACTGGAACAGATTGCCCAGAGAGGTAGTAGAAGCCCCATCCTTGGAAACACTGTTACGGAAGGACATCAGAATGGACACCCACACAGCACAAAGAGATTAAAGAAGGAATGTTCAGAATAAGCAGATGGAGAATTCTCCTTTCTTGTTCCCAGTCATCAAACTTATCAGTTAACATCCTTGTCTTACATTCAAAACACAAATGGATATTTCTCTAGATATGTTCAGAGATCATCACTGTAACATTACAAATCTTGTTTTTCTTCTGTGTTTTGAGTAGATGTTGTGCTATTTGCTTGTAAAATGAGAAGTCTTGAACTCTCTAGTGACACCTTTGAGAATAATACTCTAAATGTTACACCCTCCTATGTGACAATGGCTATATTGAGTGGCCAGGAAAGACTTATTTCCACCTGTGACTTATTTCCAGCAACCTAACACAAGTTGTGTGCAGATATAGTATTTGTGTGTGCATGCAAGTGTGCTTCAATACATGAATCCGTGAGAATTGTCTTTGCCTTTTGAACAGCAAGGTATCCTTCTGAGCTGTGAGAATCCTACAGAAAGTGCTTCTGGTTGAAGGCTGGTAGACTTCTTAGAATCACAGAATCGTTAACATTGGAAAAGACCTCTAAGATCATCAAGTTCAGCTGCCAACCCAGCACTACCATGACCACTAAGCCATGTCATGAAGTGCCACATCTACACATTCTTTGAACACTTCCAAAGGTGACGCCATTGCCTCCCTGGTAGCTTGTTCCAATGTCTGACCACTCGTTCAGTAAAGAATATTTTCCTGATATCCAATCTAAGCCTTCCCTGGTGCAATATGAGGCCATGTCCTCTTGCCCTATCTCTAGTTACTTGAGAAATGAGACCAACACACACCTCAATACAACCACCTTTCAGGTAAAGGTAGAGAGCAATAAGGTCTCCCCTCAACCTCTCTTCTCCAGACTAAGCAAGCACATCTCATTCCTCTGCTTCTCATCCACTTTGTTCTCCAGACCCCTCACCCTTCTCTGGACCCACTGCAGCACCTCAATGTTTTTCGGACACAGAAGTGCCCAAAACAGAATACATCACTCTAGGTGTAGCCTCACCAGTAATAAATACAGCGGCACAATCACTCCTCTGATCCTGCCAGACACACTATTTTTGATATATGACAAGATATCGTTGGCCTTCTTGGCCACATGAGCACATTGCTGGCTCAAGCTAGCATAACTTTAAATACCTTACTTATTTAATTTTCATAACTGTCTGTGAGAACTGAGAGTTTTGCTATCTTTCCTGAGAGAGCAGGGTTTTTTATTCAGCTAAACTTGGCTCTGTGGAATGCTTCAAGGAGAAAATTCTTGCTTCACTGAAGGAGGAAAGCAGAGGCTGGTTGGCTATCACTCCATGATTCCCTGCCCAGCTCTGACACATGTGCTAAAGAAGCCTGGGACGTTTGACTGACAGCAATCTACTACCCCAAACCAGCCAGAACTCTCTGCTCTTTGAACATTGTTTCTTTGCACTCCTTATTAACAGGAACTGGGTTTGGGGAGTGGAGCAAAATCTGCACCAATTTTTCAAAAGGTTTTGCAAAAGCATATTCTTCCATTGCAGATTGTGTGTGTCATAACACCTCTTTGCCCCCTCTGCAGACTTGTACTACTTTAAAGTTGTGATTGGTTTGAAACTTCTGCAGAGGTCTTACCTAAATATAAATACCATGAAGGAAAATCTCTCTGAGCGTGCATTTTCAGCATGATAGGAGAGGTAATCATTCTGATCCTATTAACACCTAACAGGATTGTTTATAAAACCTTCCCCATATCTATCATTTGCTTTAAAAATGCCTTGAGGGCTGCCCTTAAAAACTGGGAAAGTTAATCGTACTCCCAGACAAAAGAAGCAGGATCCTAGCCACAGTTTGTAAGCAGAACTGAGTGTAGCTCATGGAAGTTAGAGGTCTGCAAACAGAAAGAAATATTTGACTGTGTTGTCAAAATTGGTCTAAAGTTAAAAATCTTTAACACTACTATGATGAGAACTCACACGACCAAGTTTGTACTATGTCTGCTCATTTTTCGTTTGTTTATTTGGGTTATTTGCATTCTTTTGCACATATTTACATACAATGGCACAAAAAAAATAAGACAATAATTTGGTGTTTATATAGCTTTGAAATGAAGTAAAATGAGTCTCATTTTCTCCCCTCTGTTACATAGTACATCAGTATCTTATATTCAGTCTTTTAAAGTAACTCTTTTTGGACACAAGATTTTAAGAGATTCTTTGTATGGGTGGGAAACTCTTTGTGAGTTTTAACTCCCCTCAGTCTGTTTTGTACTGAACTTGTAATAAATCTAACTCCTTCCTTTGCCCAGAGAATTTGACTCTAGCTTTTCATGGTTTCAAATCACAAAAGGCCATCACATGGTGGGCTAAAAAGAGCCATAAAAGTTATGTTTAGGCTGGAAAATTACACTCTTAAAGAGCTTATGTTATGTAGCCTAGGGGACTGAGAAGTTACTTGATTACAACATGTAGACATTTTAGAAAGAGGAACTACCTTTGGCTCAGCACTTTAATCCATTAGGGAGAGACATATGACATCAAAATACAGAACCAGGCTATTGCCAAGTAGAATGTTTTTTAATAGTATAGTATTAACAATAGCAAAAGTAAATATTTATCACAGGGGAAAAGTAGATTCTGTATACCTCTTCTCTTGGAATCAAAGCTAGATGACTTTTCAGTAGTTGTGCTTTGGTCAATGGCAGTATGGAGGTTCAGTAAAGGGGAGTAATCTGTGCTCCTGAAAGGGAGTAATCTGTGCTCTTCAAACCACTATAGTTCATTCTGCTACTAAATGTCTAATCTGGAATTAATCTCAGCAAATCTATGTGAATATATAGATTACACAGAAAGTAAGGTTACACAGGAAGTATCTAGATCTGTGTTAGTTTTCCATGGGCCTTTTCATTATAGGTATGGGGGAGAAAAAGTACTTCTATGGTGGAATCTTCTGTTCCTAAAGTCTTGACTGACAACAAAGAGAAGCTTGACTGTCTTGTTCAACCTAAAATTAGGTGATATAAAAATCCCATTTCTACTTTCAGTGGTAGTAATTCTGATTATGTTTAGGGGCTCCAGAAATGCTAGAAAAGTCATTCAGGGGATTTTCTATCTCATATATGCAAAACACAAGAACATATTCTAGTAAACCCAGTTCTGCACCTGCAAGAAGATGAATCTCATCAAGTTGTTGGGGATTCTTCAGACTATAAAGTGTTCTCTGATTTTATATCTTATGGATTCAGGTATGGTGCACATTAGCAATCCCAATGAACATATGGAGCTGTATAAATCAAATAGATCTTAAAACTTTCTCTTTTTCATTTGTTGTGCATAAGTTTCTCTCAGCATTTGGGAAGGTTGTAGCCATTGCTATTGACTACAGCTACCCTTTTAATTATGCAGCACTGTGGAGTAGTTGTGCTGGAACATTCTTTATGTAACTGTTCCTTGTGGGCACTATGTGAGGTTTTGTGATTCTTAACTCCCTACTGTTAGAAAGCATTAGCAGCTGTTAGGTGCCTAGGCAGCCAGCCCTTGAAGTGAATATGAATTTCTCATCCTTTGATAAGATAAAGGATTGGGCCATCCTGTCAGTTTCTATAGGTGTAACATGTTTTTCCAACATGTCGCTCAAGGCTATATGATATGAGACGAGATTATAATCCTATGCTAAATTTTATTGATGTATACACATCTACTCTTGCTGCATTTTAATGATATATACACATCTACTCTTATGAGTAGTCCCAAAGACTTCAACAGGTATATGTGTTTGAGTAAATGGCGTAAGGTCTGAATAATATGGATTAAAATCCTTCTTACATATATATTTTAAAGTTATTTGGTAATAATATCATCTGAAATATTTGTATTCAACTTTTATTCTGTACTTAAGAATTTAAGTTCTAAAAGTTTTCCTAGTATTTTTCATCCCACTGCAAGATTAGCAGGTTATCTTCTTGAATCATGACCTAATTGTTAGTTTCATATTTCAAGATATCAAGGAAAAAAAAAATAATACCTCCCAACCAACTGTTCTTTAATGGAAGCTGCTTAAGACTGACAGCAAATTCTTCCTCCAACCTCAGCAAAAATTTGAGCTCAGGCTACTCAACACTGCTCAGAATCGAAACCACACATAAATTTAAATTGTTACTTCTTTGGTTCAACGACAAACACCTTCTTCAACACATTTTAAAAATAAGGTGATGAAAACAACAAAATCTGTTGCTCACAAATTTAGATCACTTGGAGTGTTCACAAATACCCAGAATCCTGTTCAAAGTCTCAAGGCACTTTTTTATTTTCTTATATACATAACCCTTAAGAAAGGCTGACATCTCCTGTCAGTATGGGACTAGAATCAGCCTGGGCTAAGATTTTGGCTAAGTTACCGCATTTTCCACCTTAGATGACCCCAAGAGTTTCTCCGTGCCTCAGAGTATCTATGATATTATTTCCTCCAGAATTAAAACATGCAAACTATAGTAGAAGTGAGTGGGATTTGGGAAAGAATGTGGAACAATTTCTTTGTTTGTCATTGGCCTAGGACTACCTGAGAGCTGGTGAATATCAGACATGATTTTGTTGTGATTGATAGTTAATGGCTCGTATAAAGAGCCACTGGATTTTGCAGCCTCTTTCTGGTCTACAGTGTACATCCCACCACATCCATAATAGTAAATTATCACTAAGAAACAAGAAGAGAATCAACATGCAGATATTTCTAGGTTTTAAAAGTTAAAATAAATGAATAAATAAATATGTAAAATAAATGAAGACAATAATTAAGATAAAAGTTGAGGATATAGTCATGACTCTGGTTTGAAAGCCTCCACTGCTGCTGATCAAAGAAGTACACTTTAAATTACTTAGGTGTAAGAAACATTTTGAATCTTCTTGTGTAGTGTAACTGCTCTGATTTTCTCACTAGACTTTGTGTGATATTTGTCTTTGGGAAGTTTGTTTAAGCATCTAGCAAAAGGTCATCCAGAATTTATTGATAGTGGGGTAAGGCAGACTGCCTTTGAAAGCATTTTGTCCATGACATAGCTGAGAATCTCTTCCTGGATGTATCCAGGGTTTTCCCATTTGTTCTGTGCTGTCAATGCAAAAAAAAAGTGAAATGAGTTTTGAATTAAAACTGTCTTTGTGGCTTGGCGACCTGAACATGTAACACTATCCAGAGGTTGAAACTGGCTTACTCTTTATGGATTGGTGGCTAAGCTTCTCATAAAGAGAAATACTTCTGGTTGATTATTGCTTTGATTATCATTTAAATACATTGTGCTAAAAAAATATTCCTGAAAAGATTTAATTTTCTAAACCATAAATATTTCCAAGTTATTTTTTAGCTCTTCATGCAGTCCTGCTAAATATAACTATATCCTTCACATGCATCACAAGCACAACATAGTTTGCTCTAGAAGGACAACCACAAATGAGCAAATTCAGGTTCATTGTCAGGGAAAAGGACAATAATTCTTATTATACTTTAAATATATAATGTTGATAAGATCATACAGGAAAGCACAGCTATCAAATAGATATGCAATAGTTGTGGCATGTTTTAAGGATCACAAAATTATAAGGACCTATCTGACCAGTTGCTTGGGTTTTTTACACAGTATTTGAAAAATATGCAATTTTATTTAAAAAAATTGTAAGAAAAATATTTTTTTAAAAACCACATCTTGTAAGTTGACTGTGGAATTGAAGGAATATCAGGTGCACCGAAGGATAAAAAAACGGGCAAGAATAATGCAAAATATGAATGTAATGAACAAAATATACAGCCACTGGGTTATAGTCAGCCCTCAGTCCATTCTTTCAATAAAAAATGCAATGAATATATTTTTCTAGTGTATGTGAATTGTAGCTTGATGCGTGCTATTAATGTATATGACATTATTTATGCTTTACTACTTTTCATGACAGAAGGACTGACTATACTGAAAAATACATAGATCAACAATTCAGAAGGGACTGCTGTGTTTTGTGACATGTAGAGCAGTGTGAAAAGCACGTTGCACAATCACTTTTAGAAAAAGTTGACACATTATAGCTTAAATGCCAGCTTGTGATCTGCTTTTATTATTCCTGAAATAAGGATGCCACATGCCACAAAATACTGCTTCTCAAAAGAAATCTTGATTGGAGTTCGCAGGACACCAAAGAGACAAAAAAAAAAAAAAGTTAGCATGTAAGAGTGTGCTGGAAACTTCTGCTACTCCCCATATTGACAGCATGACACTGGAAAATCTCCTTTCTCTGGCTTTCTGTGTCTCACATACTCTACTTATTGCATGCCTTCATGTCAAAAGGACAGTTCTGGCCCATAATCTTACACCTGAAGACAAAGATTTATATGTGCCCAGAAAGCCAACTCCATCCTGGGCTGCATTAAAAGAAGTGTGGCCAGCAGATCAAGAGAGATGATTCTCCTCCTCTACTTTGCTCTTGTGAGGCCCCACCTGGAGTATACATCCAAATCTGGAATACTCAGTGCAAAAAAGATATAGAGCAGGACCAGAGGAGGGCCACAAAAAGGATCAAATGGTTGGAACACTTCTCCTATGAGAAAAGGCTGAAGAAGTCAGGATTGTTCAGCCTGGAGGAGAAAAGACTCTGGTAAGACCTTATGTCAGCCACTCAAGATATGATGGGGGCTTGTACAAAAGGCAGAGAGAGACTTCTTACCACAGCTTGTAGTGATAGGGCAGAGGGTAACTGTTTTGAAGTGGAAGAGGGTAGTTTTAGGTTGGACATAAAGAAGAACATTTTTAAACTGAGCATGTGCTACACTGGAACAAGTTACCTAAAGAAGTTGAGAGTTCCCATGGAAATACCCATGAAAGTATTCACAGAATTTTAGAGTGATCTTGGTTGGAAGGGACTTCTGAAGGTCATCTAGTCCAACTCCCTCTGCAGAAAGCCAGAGCATCCTCAACTAGATCAGGTTACCCAGAGCAAAGTGAGACTGGACAGGGCTTTGAGCATTGTGATGTAGTAAAAGGTATCTGTGCCTGTGGCAGGGAGGTTGGGCTGGATGATATTGAAACATCCCTTCCAACCCAAGCCATTTCATCACAAGATGGCAGAAAATAAAACTGGAGAAATAATTTTGTAATTGTAAAGAGAGACATGACAATGTTACCTAGAGTGTGTGGGCAGAATTTTATGCAGACGTTAGCACAGTAAGAAAATCCAACTGCTATAGATTCTCTGGCAGTGGTTTACTGCAGCAAAAATGAGAATTTTTCATAACAGACTTGTTTTATCATTGCAGAAAGGTGTTTTCCAATAAACTTTTCTGCATTTCCTATGAAGTCTTTATCTTTTATGCAAGAATATAAGATATGAAGGTACAGAACAAATATATTCAGCCACTCAGTAGTTTAGCATAATTCCATAACATATATATCCATCTTCTTTAATTATGCCTCATCACAGAGCACCAAGATAAAGAAATGGCTAATAATATCAAAGATAAGTATTGAGAGGATACAAATGGAAGAACAACCTCTTCTTTCTAGGTTGGGGAGAAAAAAAGATAGAAAGAGACGAGGAAAAGAATCACACATGTGTGGGAGTACAGTAGAAGAGTTGCATATGGTTGAAAAATAGTGAACTAACAAGAAAGGTGAGAAGAGAAAATCGTATTGATAGCATTGCAGGGGGAAAAAAGGGTTAGTATTAGGGAGTAGAGAAGATGAAGTATTGAGTGTAAGTGGAAGAACATAAAAAAGTAGACTGATGTTTACATAGAAATGTTGAAGATAAACAAGGAAAACATCCTGCAAAAACATAGGTTGCAAGTGTGCAGTTGCCACAGCCAGACAATGCCCATGTGTCCTGTGGTTACACTTCTACTAGTAAATTAAAGACTGTCTAGAAACTGTCCTGGGTACTAGCAATAATAGTATATCCTTTAAAAAATATTTGAATGATCCTTGAAATGGCTTTCATGTATTTTCAACTACAGTAGCTTAGCATGCAACAAGCACTGTTCCCTGTAGGCTGTCTTCAGGTTCACACTGTTTTGGAGACAAAAATATTTCATCAGGTGTATATGAATTGCTTTGTGCAACTGTGGTCCTGAGTACATTTCATTTAGCAGTATAGATATAATGAATCCATTTTGTTCTGAAGAGCAGCAGTGGCTAAAAGTCATTGTATTTCTTCTAATGTCCTGAAATGTCATTTTTATGAGCCACAGGAAGACACATAAGAAATGGTCCAGCAGAAGTTCCCTGAAAAGCGACCAAACAGTCGCTGCATGCACGCAGCAATCTGCTTTGCCAAATGGCGTAAAAAAGAGTTGCAGCTTTCCACAAGTCAGAGGGAGATGCAAGTGCTCTGGTGTAAAGGCTATCAGGCAGTCAGACTAGATAATCACTTCTAATGGATCTATTCTATTCTGTTCTGCTCTGTTAGACACTGAAGTGTCTAGAGTCATGCAAAAGTCTTTGTTCACCTTAAGCAAATAAAATGAAGTTATCTTCCCTCCTTATCATTCCAGAACTTAATTTCTTTATAACCCCTGAATTTTATCTCACGCTGTGTGTACACTTGCAAGAGCCCTAGGAGTCAGAGAATGTGCAGGAGACTACTTTTTGATTTATTCTTTCCTACTAAACTTCACCTGCAGTTTTCACCAGCTTTTTCACATAGTCATAAAGGGAGGCTGAGTCAAAGAATTAAATGCATTTCATTCTTCACAGCACGTAAAGCATGAGATTAGAGTGAAAAGAGCCTATTTGAGGTCACAGAATGCAGAGGAAAATAGCATTTACTACCAGCCCACAGGTCTTGATTTTGATTGACTTAATTTGAACCCCCAAGGTTCTGGGGGAGAAGGAGATTTTGGTTTCCTTTGTTTTGTTTTGGGGTTTTTTAAAGAGCTAATTCCCACAGAGTAATTTTGAAAATTACAAAGAGAAAGTTAAAAAGCTTTTTTCAAAGGCTCTATTTGTTCCATAATGAGAACATTTTAGCATTCAAAGTTCAATCAGCTCCACACTTTAAAAGTATGTTCTAAAGGGAATATTTGCAAGAACTAAAGAAGCATGCTTCTCTTTCTATTTACACCAGGATTATCCTATTCACTTCAGGGAATCTCCTCCCTCGGCAGGTAGAAATAAATGAGAGGAGAATTTGAATTTAACTATTTCTCCTTGATTATAAAATCCTGTGTTGCACAGACTCCTAGATCTCCCCACTTCTATAAGGCAGGATAAGTTGACACATGCTGAAAATGTTCTGTAATACTAAAAAGACAGCCAAGGAGCCCCATATACTTGTTACCCTGTATGTGCAGAATTAAACAGATCAACTTGGAACACTTATTGCTGTGCTAGACAAGGCTGGTGAGGAGCAAATGAAGAAACAGCTTTACTCCCAGACCTCAAGACTTTATAGTATTTTCTCCTTAAGGGTCACATTTTCCATCATTCAGAAACAGAAGCCCTTAGGACACCTATTCAATTTATCAGTTAATTACCTTGGGCAATACAGTGACCTCTAAATGCTGTAATGTTCTGTAACATTACAGATGAAAATATGCACTGGAGCATGACCTCCCATCAGCATCTCATGCTCTTGTGATACACAATCACCCTGTACAAAGAGCATCAGACAGCTGCCTTCCACAGCTGTCGTTAATACAGTTTGATATATCCAGCTGTTACAGACTATAAGCATTCAGGTTTTGTTAGTGTATTTCTCTGCTCACTCAAGCCTCTCCACAAGCTCAAAGGTTAGTTTACAAATTGGCATTAGACAGTCAGGTTGTGCAACTTCCTTCTCTTGTCAAGAGCTGCCTGACTCTGCATCTCTAGTCAGCTGGGTTCAGGAGTATGCCTTGCGTGGTGAGACAGATTTCATGACACGTTTTTCTAGTCAGTTTATGATATTCATGCTAAGCTCTGTACTGAGATTTCTTTCAACACTTATTAACATTCACAAAACACATTAAATGCTGCAATGAAACAGAGGAAGTGAGGTCTTTTGAAGACATCATTTTAGACAAGCAGAAAAGCAACCTGGGATGTTTAATGAGTGATAGAATATGATTCCTGTTAATGAAATAGTTTTAAATGAGACAAATCTACTTTAAAAAGTCTGTTCTTCATATTGAGACAAATTAACTTCATTTTATAGAAAATGCTTCCAATAGCATATGATAATTAAATATCATGCACATAAATAATATCTTAGTATGAGTACACTCAAGGGTTCCTCCATGTCTCTGAAAACAAAATGTTTATAGCAAGCTCATAGGCACAGAGCTGTTAGATGTTGAGCTAAATGACTTTTCATTTGTCTCCTCATGTGTTAAAGTAATACTTCATTTAGAGGAAAAAAAAGCTGATTTTGTCAGCTTAAACTATTCAAAAATAATTTCAGGACTCGCATAATCACAGAGCTAAACAATCACTGCACCTATCATTCACGTTAATTGCCAATACCTCTCTGAAGGTGAGTTAACAACTCCTTCATTGAACAGTTTGTGCTAGTCCTCAAGTTTGGGCTACTCCTCAAGTAAGGAAGACTTCCATTAATGTTAGTACTCTGAAGAGAGAAGAAAAAGCCATTTAAATCCTTGTTTCCCAATCTATCATAACAGGGAAGCCAAAGTAGCAAATGAATGATGAACCACTTTTGATGTACTTGGGATAGAGCCCCTTAGTTTTGTTCCAATACGTGTAATTAAATATTTACTGACATTTGTACATGTGCTAATGCTTTGAAAGACAATTCTGCATACAAGCTAGGCACTGTTGTTATCAACAAGGTTCATTAGGCAATCTGTATGGAAACACAACATAAAATCGAGACAATCCAAAATTGTTCTCAGGCATACAAACTTTTCTGCCAGTGTAAATACCACCAACTGGTGGTGCAACATTCAGTGCTTAATTTATAAATTATTCAAAGTGTGTTAATTTAGTTTTTCTAATATCCAATTCAAAAGAATATTTCCAGGAAAAGTGGCCTAGTTGTCACCAACTTTTATGCTAGTATATAGGTTCCAGGGGTAAAAAAGCATCATTAATAAGATATGCCCCTTACTGAGCACTTCCAAAATTGAGTGTGTACAGTTATGGATTTCTTTCAACATTTCACTACCTCAGGAGAGATGGCTTACTTTTAGAAATGTTGAGTGATCTATTACTACTAATAATGTAAAAATCCAGCTTGCTTGTTAGGTTGATTGTGAATCATTAGTGAAATCTGTGTCACCCAAGCTTCAGCACAGGATTTGTTGAGTTTTAGACACATTCAGCATTTGATGTTCTTTAGTGCCTACGAGAAGACCTGCATTTCTGATTGATGTCTACAGAATTGGAGTAATGTGAACCACTACTTTTATTTAGATTTTCACTTTCAGCAGAAAAATGTGGGTGATACAAAGGAACAGGTGTTCTAAATGTAGTATAGTATGAGTACAGATGCCTGGTGACTTTAGGGAATATGTCACTGAGTGTTAGGCAGATTTCTATCAGAAATTGTTTAAGTGTATCCTGATGGACTGGACAGGATTAACTGGAGGACCTATATTTCCCACACCTTTATAATTCTACAAATAAGAAAATAGATATTTGAATTTGGGATAAAAGTGAAATGTTCTATCTTCCTCAACAAGATAGAATAGTTTTTTAACATTTAATAATTTATTTTAGAAATAATGGCATTTACAAATAAAGATTTCAGACACCTCATTGTATTTCTATGGTTTTAGACAAGAATAATTCTTGGTAAAGGTGATGTTCTGTCCAATAAGGGAAATAAAAGAATCTACTCGCAAATAAGTAGATTCTTATTCTTATTCTTATTCTTACTATTACTAATATTTACTATTACTATTATTATTATTAATATTTACTATTACTATTGCTACTACTATTACTATTATAGAAACAATTTGTGGCAGAATATTCTAATAATCAGTCTGGGTGTGCATAGTAAGAAGTGATTCTTGCTTGAGCTTTTATCTTCATCTCTATCAACCCAGTTTGAAAGGATGTAAATTAAATGGACTGTCCCTGTCACACTTGACTTGTCTATGACCCTCAGCAAGTTGCTGCTCCAAGTATGTATTTTCTCTAGTCTCCAGCATCTGCCGGTGGAAGAGACTGAGAACTTCCTGGCAGAAGAGCTTTTAGTCTGTGAGGAGAGGGAACAAAGAAGAGAACAACAAATCCTGGGTGTTTGCTTCTTTTAATCAGAACAATTATAAACTGTTTAATCATTCTTTCTTTGCATCCTGAAGCTCTCTTCTCTCATTTCTACATGTTCCTTTCCTAAGGGAGCAGCATATGGCAACATCTACATGAGCTGCAGGTTATAGCTCTGTGAGCTTGAGAAATCCTCCATGCTCTGTGCATGAGTCACGACCTGCAGATTGTCAAAGACACACTCAGTTATTTTATCTTGTTGTTTAGGTGTGGATGATTAGTGAGAATTGATAATTCATCCAAGGCGATAAAAAGGAATCTGTCTGTGAGGATGCTGTACTGTTAAATCCTTTCTATTGGTTTCACAGAAACAAGAACCAAGATTTCAGCCAGAAGGAACATGACTTGGAATGTTTTAGAGGGTAGGAGGACTCTGCAGAGGGACCTTGACAGGCTGGACAGATGGGCAGAATCTAACAGCATGAGATTTAACACACCTAAGTGCCAGGTCCTACACACTGGCCACAACAACCCCAAGCAGCATTACAGGCTGGGGACAGAGTGTCTGGAGAGCAGCCAGGCAGAAAGGGACCTGGGGGTGCTGGTTGACAGTAGGCTGAACATGAGCCAGCAGTATGCCCAGGTGACCAAGCAGGCCAATAGCATCCTGGCCTGTATCAGGAATAGTGTGGCCAGCAGGAGCAGGGAAGTCATTCTGGCCCTGTACTCAACACTGGTCAGACTACAGCTTGAGTACTGTGTCCAGTTCTGGGCTCCTCAGTTCAAGAAAGATGTTGAGCAGCTCAAACATGTCCAGAGAAGGGCAACAAAGCTGGCAAGGGGTGTGGAGCATAAGCCCTAGGAGGAGCAGCTGAGGGAGCTGGGGTTGTTTAGCCTGGTGAAGAGGAGGCTCGGGGGAGACCTTATTGCTGTCTACAACTACCTGAAGGTAGGCTGTAGCCAGGTGGGGGTTGGTCTCTTTTCCCAGACAACCAGCAGCAGAACAAGAGGACACAGTCTCAAGCTGTGCAAGGAGAAGTTTAGGCTTGATCTTAGAAAGAAGTTCTTCACAGAGAGAGTGATTGCCCATTGGAATGGGCTGCCCAGGGAGGTGGTGGGTCAGCATCCTTGGAGGTGTTTAAGAAGAGCCTGGGTGAGGCACTTAGTGCCATGGTCTAGTTGATTAGTTAGGGTTGGGTGATTGGTTGGACTTTAATGATCTTGGAGGTCTCTTCCAATGTGGCTGATTCTGTGATTTGCCTATGTGAGCTCTGCTTCCTTCAAATACCTTACAGTTGCATAGCTGTAAGGAATTTTTAACTGGTTTTCATAACAGATAAGCCTTTATGTTGATTTTTTTTTTTTTGCCTGACATCCAAACAGACTTCAAGCTCACTGGTGTGCTCTGGAAGTCTCTCTCATCACCAGTGACTAACAATTAAGAAAAGGTTTGTTGAAGAAAAATTGGGTTGATCATAGAATCATAGAATCTGTCAGTGTTGGAATGGACCACAAGGATCATCTAGTTCCAACCCCCCTGCCATGGGCAGGGACCCCTCACACTAGATCAGGATGGCCAGAGCCTCATCCAGCCTGGCCTTAAACACAATTAACAATACAGTTGTATTGTTAAGAACCACCTCTGTCATGCCTCCAATTTCTCCTCTTTCTCCTAAACATCATGAAATTCAGGGAATAAGCAAAGATAATTGAGGTAATAGGAATAATTTAAAGTGACATAAAGCCTTTAAA
Organism: Indicator maculatus; assembly: GCA_013399975.1. Lineage (NCBI taxonomy): Eukaryota > Metazoa > Chordata > Aves > Piciformes > Indicatoridae > Indicator > Indicator maculatus. The sequence continues at coordinate 186,375 of VXBD01012190.1, read as the reverse complement.
AAATGACTGTGTCTCCAATTATCATTATCTGTGCTCAAGACATACTCAGTTTAGTGCAGTTTTCACAGGGCTGTGCTGGCAGCACACACTGGAAGGGATGATCATTGTCCTTAAGATTTATCAAGTGAAGAGGGAAAGGAGAGTTAGGGGAAATTGAGATCCATACCAGGAACGTGGCTTACACCAGTTATGGCTTATGGTAGTAGCAGAGCTCATTTTTGTGTTATTTTAAAAAGCTTAAGTTACTTTAAACTGATATTGCCAGCTTTTTACTTACATATTTTCTTATCTTTTTTTGTCAGTATACAAAGGAATTTGCTGCTGAAACTGAACACACATAAATCTATGGCCTTTACCCGAGGGTCCTGAAAGAGTTGGCTGATGTTATAGCAAGACCAGTCCCACTTATTTATTAATGGTCCTGGGAATCTGGGGAGGTCCCAGTTGTCTGCAAGCTAGGAAATATTATTCCGAAGGCACTGGTAATTATAAGCCTGCCAGTCTCACTGGCAATATTATGGAGGAGCTTATTCAGAGAGTTATTGAAAAATACTTGAATAACAATGCAAACATCACTCAAAGCCAGCATGGGTTTGTGAAGGGAAAGTCACGTTTTACTAACTTTGTTTCCTTTTATGACAAGGATAGCTGTCTAATGGATGGGGGGAAGGCAGTGAACATTTTAGAAAAACTTTTGATAGTGTCTTTTGCATTCTAGCTCTGGGCAAAATGTCCAGCACACATCTAGGCATGGATGAAATATGATGTGTGAGCAATGGCTGAAGAGCTTGTCTCAAAGAGTTGCAGTAAATGGGGTAATGTTTGGTTTGTGGCCAGTCACTGGTGGTGTTCTCCAGGGCTCAACTTTATGTGCCATCCTCTTCAATGTTTTTGTCAATGACCTGGACATGTATAACTTGCAAGTTTGTCAACTATACTAAATCAGAGACTTGTTGGCTCCTTCATGGTTAAAGGGGCTCTACAGAGAAACCTCAACAGATTAGAAGCACTGAGCCATCGTCAAGTGGAATTTAGCAAGGACAAATACCAGATTCTACACCTGGGATGGTCTAATGTTGTATGTATATTGTATTGTGGGTCAAAAGGTTGGAGTGCAACTCTGCAAAAAGAGAAGTTTTGGTTGATGAAAGGATCATTGGGAGTCAACAATGTTCCCTGCTAGTCAAAAGGGTCAACCATTTTCTGGGGTGCATTAGGCACAGTACAGCTAACCTGTTGAAAGAAGTAATTGTCCCACTACAGTTAGCCTTGCTGCAGGCTCACCTCAGATACTGCGTGCATTTTGGATTCTACGATACAAGAAGGATAAAACAACATTAGAGTGCATCCAAAGGGGGCAACAAAGATGGTGAGAGGGCTATAGTGCAAGAGATATGAAGAACAGATGAGGATACTTGGTTTGGTCAACTTAGAGGAGACTGAGGGGAGACCTCCTTGCTGTCTACTGCTTCTTCAAGAGAGGAAGCAGGGAGGAAGGTGTTGATCTGTCCTCTCTGATGTCCAATGATAGGATGTGGGGAATGGCTTAAAGCTATGTCAGGGATAGTTCAGGTTGGATATTAGGAAAAAGCTTTCCACTAAGACAGTGGTTAAACATTAGAACAGTCTTCCCAATGAAGCGGTCATGGCCCCAAGACTGTTGATAGTCAAGAATCTGGACAATGCTCTGAGGTATGTGGTTTAACATTTAATTTGCCCTTCCTGTCCCTTCCAATTCAAGATATTCCACAATTCTGTGAATCCTGGAAAATGGGGTAGGAGGGGAGGCATTTGTCAAGGAAGCATAAAAAATAATTAGTTTAAATTACAAGAAATAATTGCATTTTCCAAACAAATGACATGGTTTCTTGCTTGATTTTTTCACTCAACATTTTTAAGATTTTCCAACATATATATGTTCAGAAAAATGTATTTATCAAGTGCTTAAATGTCCTAATTAAGCATCTCTTCCAGCCTGATGTTGTCAGATTAATATGAACTATTATAACAGATCTTGTTCTTCATTTTTGTATTTGACAGCGTTTGCTCTTACAATTCTTTTTAGTCTTTTCTCCTACTTGGAGTGTAGGATTGTGATTTACAGTCAAATTCATTATTCTTTGTAAGGTAATGATGTAGAATTTACACCAAAACATTTATGATATTGATGACAGTATTTTCCTCGCTATTATGTACTTGAAATTATTTTAAAGTATATATTCATGTTATATGAAACCCCTTAAAAATATTCTTTTGTGCTTTTTTTATTTGACCAGAGTTTCTTATGAAATCTATTTAGGTAATTAAAAGTGATTTTAAGAAAGAAGTGATGTATTACTACTTATTAAAAAAAATAACATTTCATTTTTTTTCTTTTTATTTTTAAAAACATAAAAAGATTACATTTTCCAGTCCACCCACTATAGGGATAAAAAGAAAGACTTTTGTGTAGTATACTTCTTTTTTTCTTCCTTAGCTTTGCTTTCAGATTATCCCACTGAGTTCTGGTTATAATGTAACATGTATTTTGTAAACCATGAATTATACTTCAAACTAAAATGTCATATTTTATTTTAAAAAGAACTTATTCAGACATTACGACTTGTACCTTGTAGCATGTAAGTAAAAGTTAGAACTACCATTGTGTTTGCTTTTAAGTAAAGACACAGAATACAGTTTTTAATTAAACTCTGTTAGGATAGGTTTAGCAGTAACAATATGGAGACAGTTAGCTGATGATATTTCACAAAAGTGAACAAAAATGCTCCTTTATGTGAAAAGAAGCCTCTAGAGAACATTACAGTGGAAAAGCTGGATGATTAATGGCTGCCATTAAGATATACCCATGATCTGTATATTGCCCATCTTTATAGGATTCTTCTATTTAACCTTAAAGGCCTATTCAACCCACCTGAGCATATTCTCAGATGAATTTATTTGTGACATAAAGGTAACACATTTCCAGACAATGGCAAGAGAACACATTGCCTAGCAGACAGAAAGGAATGAGCTTGGGAGATAATTCAGTGTCCTCTGTGCATCATCATGCATTTATCACATCCTAGTGATCCCTTTTCTTTATGCAAATGAACCAACCTGCCATCTTAGAAATGTTTTACTGTGTTATCTCATTCTTAGAGTTTTCTCTTAACAACACAGAATTTATTTGCCCACATACACCTCAGATCTGACTAGATTAAGGAATACTCCAAACCTCTTACAATGTATAAAGCCCTTATATTATGTCCCAAACGACTTTACAGAGGAAAATTCAATATACAGTAGTCTTATTTTTCAGTATCCCAGTTGTGTCTCCTCTCCATCACTAATAATCTTATCCTTCTAACACTATGACTCTCAGAAAATGTGGAATGGAAAGAAATTAATGTTTTCCCCCACAGAAAATTCATTGTGTTACTGCAGTCAGAGTATTAAGAAATAAAATAACAGCTATGTGGTGCACACTCCAGAGGAACAATAGCCTCAGTATTGATAACCATTTTAACCATTTTACTCTTCCCCTGAGGTATAGTCTGGGTGGTAAAAAGTACATGAAAATGAACACAGCAAAGTACAAGGCTCAGTAAGAATGAGAAAACTCCCATTACAATAATTTTGCATCACCAAGTAAGGCCTGTTGTACCCATAATTGTACAACACTGTACAGGCTTTCATGTTAGCTTGTTTTGAAGCCAAAGACAAACATGCTAACATAACATAATCATACAAGCTAGTAAACCCAGTATGTCCATGTTAGAAACAGATCTTATGCCAACTGTGGTTTATGCCAATTTTGCAAGCCCCCAGTCCTGGACTGGAAGGGAGACCTAGATACCAGATTTTTCAGATAAGATGCACAGTTCAAGCCTGGGATAACAGCAAAGGTTTTGAAAATATGAGCACAGATTGCAAGGAGACACCTGAGAATCACCACTTGATAATCAGCTTTTAGACATTGAAGAAGTCTAGCCATAAGACCCACATCAGAACAAGGCATCTGCTGTGACCTGGGAAAATTATTTCACCTGCCTTTACCGCAAATATTGTGCAGTGCATAGTCCTCGGGGAGACCACAGGTTGGTCACGCTCCAGAAACTCAAATATCTTACACACAAACAAGATCCTAAACTTTGAAAGCATGAGTGGAGCTAAGCACCCACCTATACACTTACTGAATTCAATTGTGACATCTTACTGATGAGCTTGTGAGCCTGATCATCTTGACATCAGCAGCTAAGATCTTCAAGGGCTTTAGCTATCAGTACTACCAATCACCTTGACTTCAGAAACTAAGACTATCAAAGTCTTTGCCATCAGGGTGTTAGACCCAACATGTTGCATGATTTGATTGGTAAGGGTTGACTGCTACGACTGCACAGCAATGATGAGTGAAAATCAGTAAAAACCATTATCATAGAGTATATTGTTAAGAAATTCCAGTCTTGCAAAGGTTTATTTTACAGTTCAAAATCACTTTGATCTGTCTCCTAATCTTTCCCATCACAGAGAACTTTCTCTCTCTATTTACATACATACATACATAGCCAGCTGCAGCAGTTTAATCTCTATGAACTAAAGTCAAAATGACATCTTTCAATGTTCTGTCTCAATGAACTGTAGAGAGCTGGGCATATTTTATCACAGAACTCTAAGTCTATCTTTGAAAATTTGAGCCCAGCAAATGTCCATGTTTAAATATAATGCCTGGCTCAGCCACTTGTGTGGAAAACTGGGACTTAATGGGAAACTGCCCAATAACCTTCCCCCCCCGCCCCCCACTTTTTTTTTTCCTATTATTTGGGTGTATTTCCATTTTGCCTGTCAAGTGAACACCATTCTGTATGTATGAAATTAATTAATTAGATCCTGTTGAATGTACAAGTAGTGACTGCTTCTGAGGAAATGCATTATAATTTTGTCCTTTTTTTGCATAAATTTGCATGTCACATCCATATATATACATGTGTTATGTATTGTGAGACATTCTGCAAAGACTTCATTTAATGCTGCTTAGATTTGCAGTAAGGCTTTCACAGCAGTTAGAAATTCTTTCTTCTCCTTGATTTCACTGCATAGCAGTGCAGCATCAGGAAAAGTCACCTACACTTTAGAAGTAATTCAAATACCAGAATTACCTTCCTCATGCTTTTCTGTCATCATCTATTATCACCTCTGTGCTTTGCAAAATGCCCCTTGTCAGCCAGGTGTTTGTTAGACTGAATGCTTAAGAAATAATGAACTGCTTTAAAAATACTTTTGGGATTGATTTAGTGTAATATTCACATAAAGTGGCAACGGAGAAGAAGAAGAAAGGAAATGAAGTGATTATGTGCACTTCAAAGGCAAAAGCTCTTATTTTCATCACCTAATTGTTGCTTCCCCACAGTTTGAAAAAGGCTTTTACACTGAATTCACACAAAGATACGTTTCTGACTAGATAAGGTTTTGGTCTTTCAGATACTTTATGTTTTCCTACCATGTTAAGTAATCCAATGTTCATGGATGAGGTATGCCTAGGCTGGGACAGAGCAACTGATATCCTGGGTAGCCCTCCTATATTTCCTGAATTATTTGTATTGCCAAAGGACAGAGTGACTTAATTTTAAATTAAAAGCCTAAACCAAGCCTAGACCAGTACTGTTCATGGGCCTGCTTCTTTTTATTGGAAGCATTACATTTGATTATTTTGTTGTGACAAGAGGCCATTTTGATGTCATCTGCCAAGTTCTTATTGCCAAGGACTTTAGATAGACAAACTGCAAAAAAATTGCACGAGACTCATTTTTGCTTATGGTATATCTGTTTTTTTCCTTAGGAAATAGTACAGCCATCTTGTACACATTCATCATTACCTCTGAAGATTGTTAGGGACTGGAAGAACTGGGAACCCTAATGGAAGTCCTTGAAAAAGAGTCTATCAAATTTCTTACACATATATTATGACTAAAACCTAACAGATGCAGAATGTTCTTTGTGGTGTCAGCATAACTAAGGAATAAAAAATGCCATTGAGAGGAGGAGTTAATGTGAAACACCACATTGATTTTACAGGTTCTGTTAAAGAACAGATCCTAAGTGATCAAGGACAAAGCTCCAAACCAATGCCTGCCATTAGATCCTAGAAGAAAGGGCAGTAGAAAATCAAAATGCTGATCCAATGCCAAATACCAAAAAAAAAAAAAAAAAAAAAAAAAAAGGGTTCCAAGTCAATAGAGTAGGATCTTTCACCCACATGGGCATTTGATTGCATTGTACAATTAACTGGATCTGAGTGCCCTAGAACTGGCAAGCAGGACATCAATTTTCCTACTGAACATGTAGTAATCAGGACTGTGAGGAAATATTTTATTCGCTGTGGTATTCAACCTTGGACCTCAGGAGCTTAAAGTGTCCTCCCTTCCTTTTCAAATGAATCAGAGGTCACTCTTTTAAAATCTGATCTGAAATATCACAGCTGTCTTTTCCACAGTAGCTCAGGTGGTGTAGCACTCAGATAAGATTGACAGAACAGTACCGATTCACTCTGCTCTCCCTGAGATATTTTTAGTTCACTTTTCTTTCCTCCTCACTGACTGATCTTCTTACCAGACTACCTGGCCCAGGAGCATTTTCCTCACTTTCCTCTGAAACTGAGATACTACTTAAAAACATGAAATGGAACAGAAAAAGCACATTACTCTCTGAGTCAAATGTTTCCCCTGAAAGAGGAGTGATGTGGACTCTATGTGCTAAGCATGACTTAAGTGCTTAATGGTACAGCCATTAAGTCAAAAAAGGGCAATTCCAGCCATATACAACCCAGGTATATGGTAATAACACAGCAGACTACAGTGTCTGGTGAAATTTAACATCCAAAAATAAACAACAATATAGTTTTTAAACATCTCTAGGGTTAAGCTGCTACTGTATAGCAAGAGGAAGAAGTTCTTCCCCATGAGAGTGGTGAGAGCCTGGAATGGGTTGTCCAGGGAGGTGGTTGAGGTCCCATCCCTGGAGGTGTTTAAGGCCAGGCTGGATGAGGCTCTGGCCAACCTGTTCTAGTGTGAGGTGTCCCTGCCCATGGCAGGGGGTTGGAACTGGATGATCCTTGTAGTTCCTTCCAACCCTGACTGATTCTATGATTCTAATTCTCAGGATTACTAAGAGCCTACACTCTGCCAAGTCTTTTTAAGGCACAAAAGCCCTTCTCTGCATCCAGATTATTCTTTCACAACCAATTTATTTATAGCTGCTCATTATGACTTAGGACATGTTGAACAAACCTCAAGTCAGTCGGGTATATGCTACATATTTTCCCACTTTGACTTGGGGAGGAAAGAGTACCACAAAGTTTACTACAAATTTATAAAAGATGCAGACAAAGTGGGAGCAAAACTCCTGATGGCTTTTTCCTCCCATCCAGTTCAAAGGTCTAATGGGAGAGAATTAGATTTCAAGGAAATTCTTCCTAGGAATTGATTTGTAAATTCCAAAGAAATTAGTTTTATATAAATTGGAAGTATATTGAACTTAAAAATAGTCATATATATTCAGACCTGTAATGTGGAAGAATAGGCTACTGTTACCTTTTATTATAATAAAGTGTTTTATTTTACCAGTTCAAATATCCTTTGCAGTACTTACATCCAGAAAAGTGTGATATAATAACAGCCCATGCCAGAGAAAATGTTCAGAACTCAAAGGAAGTAGTTTATTTGCCTTCTCTATGATTACTAAAATGTAAGTATATACATATTGTAAATAGTTAACATTATAGGGGTTTCAAATTTTCATCTTTAAATACAGTGTTCTTCATTCTATAAAATCCAGATAATTATCCCTATTAGATTTTCATGAGACAAGAGGATTCTCATCCATAACATAAAACTCTTCCCCACCTCAAATCCTAGCGCAGGCATCCTTTGAGTCAACTAATTATTTTTACTTCAGCTTTAACAATACAGATTGCAAATCAAGATCAAAAATTACAATTTCATCTGTTTGTCAATGAGATGCTTCCATTAAGATAATTGCCAGACCATTTATAAGGGTGCCTCTACATATGTAATATTCTCTTGTGCACGGGCTGGACCCACAACCCCTCATTTTCCAGAGCCCTCAAACAAAGCACAGCTGTTCCTCTTTCTGAAGTGATCACAGGCTGAGAGGTGATCAGGATAATGGTACTTCAAAGTTGGGATGACATTAAGCTATACAAAGAAGTTAATACTACTTTGAAACAAATGTGCAGCTTAAATAATGGAATGCATGTAAGGTGCAGATAAATTATTTGTGTAGCAGAAACTACTGAAAATATCACTATGCACTCGAATAAACATCAGATATTTGCCATCTAATTTCTGCCTTATGCATTGTTTATTGGAGCCTCAAAAGTACAAAGCGATCTCTTCCAGCTGCATTACAGTCCACAGCCATTTCTTCCAGCAATCATTCTCACGGCACAACAAGTTTTTTTTCAATGGTATAGGAATTCTGTTTCGTGCTTTTTTGTTGCCTGCACTTCCCTGGCAACTAACTACACAGTAGCCCACTCTCAGCAGCTCTTTTCATAGAAGAAATATAGACCCTATAATTGCACAACAGTTTTCACCTCCCTTGTATTTCTATATGCATCTGAAAACTTTGTTGAAGTACTTGTCAGCATCGTCAGTTTTACATTGAAGAAAGAAAATATTCATATGCAGGTGGTCAGTTTCTGTTGATTTTACTGACCTAAAATTTTACTGATTTTACTGACCTAAGCTTTTTCTAAATGGACCACACTCCTTTAGGATCTCTGTCCTCTAAGTTACTTCTACTATATATAACAACGGAGTACTGAACTTTCTTAGATTACCTGAGAATCAATGTTCAAAAGCACAAATACGTCATCTGATTAAGCATCTCTTGAGATTAGTGCTAAAATGCTTGTTTTAGAATACAGAAGGAACAAAATTAGGCTATGAAAAAGTCTGTGGAAGTTTGAACCTCTTTTTTTTTTTTTTTTTTTCCCCAGTATGCTATCTTGAAAATGAAAGTTATTTCTAAAAATAGGTAAAGGCGAAAAATTCTTTCCTACCCTCTCTTCCAAAGCCACTCCCCACCCAATCCCCCCCAAATTCTCAAGATAATTGCTTCCAAGCAACTTCTGAAGCTTCATGGAATCTTCCATGAGACACATTACTGCAAAGAATACTTCCTGTAATCCCAATGCATCCCCATGCACTGTTTCACGTCCTTCATACATAAATTTGGATCACAACGTGTGGCAGCAGAACGACCTACCACAAGCTAAAACGATTATCTTTCGTGGGATGTTTAGACTATATGTCAAAAATATTTAATCATATTCTATATTCAGAATAAACACTGGACTTTACCTTTAACAAACAAGATAAAAGAGATGAAATGTCTGCTGTAACCAGATGTACAGAGTTTAACAACAACCAATCAGTAAATCACGAAATACAAATGTTCATGAACCGCTCAGTACAATTATTTCTCAAAGAAATATTGGCTTAAAGTATTGCATAGGACTTCTATTTATGTATTGTGTCAAAGCAAGAATCAGATCCCACTATATGGCATGCTTTACTGTGTATTACAGTCATTTCCATTTCAGACAGATTAAGGAAGACCAAACACACTGCTATTTATAGGGGGCATAAATTCAAGAATCTAAAGGCCATACTCAGCTTACTCATGACTGCACCTAAAATGGATTTCTCTGTTTCCTGTGGTGTCTAAATTAAGAATAGTGAGCCAAACCAGATACTGCCAAAGGGTGCAGTTTTCAGTTCCAGATACATTCAATGCATATTTCATAATCTTAATCAGACTTTGGTCACAAAATCTATTGATTTATTAATAATTCAAATTTTCTTTGAAATAACAAATCCATTGATGGTGAGTCAAAACATGGGGGAGGGGAAGTGTTAAAATTTGTCTTGTTCTGCAAAATTGTATGGGTCAGATCATCAACTGATAAATAAAATGTATCCAGGATACATTCCACCTAATTCAAGAAAAAAACTCTTTTAATTCTGTGTTTCCTATTTGCACATCCATGCAAAACACTTGCTCCCCTGATCTCTGTAAACATAACAAAAAACAAAAAAAGCAAAAACAAAGAAAAGAAGATATTTGATTTTATATTAGATGTTTTCTGTGATTTATGTTTCCATGCACTGCTAAATATTTAAGTCTCCTGCCTCTTAAAAAAACTAAAAATACAATAAAAAATTGGTCAAACATCAAATGAAAATGCTATTCCCAAAAGAAAAGAGAGAAAAGTTAAAACAGGAACTGCAAAATATTTGAGCAAGATATTCTGAAAGTATTTATTCTGTTTTCAATTTTTGAGATGATTTTATGAATGTTTATGCTTCCAAATATTACAAACAAAAAAAAAGTGCTTCCGAAAATGTTAATGTTTCTTGCTGAAATGGAAGTGCCAGAGTACATAATTAGGATTTATATCCCTTGGCCATCATCATATAAAGGTATGGTTGCAACCAGGGTTAAACAGAATGTCATTTGACTCTGAAGCATCACACTGGAAATCATAAATAAAACATAACAGTATTCATTAACTAACTGCACTGTGTCTGCTCAGATATGCACTAAAAGCCCAGGCTGCTGGATTAGGCAAAAGCATATAATAAAGAAAAATCCTAGAAGATTTTGTTCTGATTTTAATTTTTATTTCCTTTATTTTTTTTTCTTGATAGATGTTCTGGCTTTCTCTAAACCCATCATCCTTACATGCCAGGATTTCTTGTTTGTAATTTTCACTGTCACTCTGACCAAGCATCTTGCAGTCTGTCAGCCAAACGCAATAAGATCAATAAGGTGGAAGAAAAACAGGCATATAGAAAGGATCAAGTCAGATTCTTGAGGATGAAAATCTTGGATATAATGCAAAAAACACATGATTCATTAAAGCTTTGGAGCTTGTTATTCTGGTAGCAGATGCTTGACTAGACAGGAAGGAACAGAAGCAAGGACAACTAATGAAGGACTTAGGAAACCCTACCCTTGTTCACCTCTTGCTTTGGTGTGTATTAGAAACATTTCACTGTAGATGATGGTGGAGTCTCACTGAAATCTGTGTGAGACCAATGTGTTCTCTTCTGTATTACCTTCTGGGCTTGTAAACCACAAGCCTTAAAATAACAAAGTACTCCATAAATTCTATGAAAACAAATTGTTATTTAAAAAATGAAATTTCTCAGCTCTTGAGAATCTATAAATTTGATGCAAGCTGTGAAAGTTCAGTTCCTGTTAAGAGTTTTGTATTGCACTAGGAACTTTAATATTGATTGAAGAATGTAAAGATCAACAATCCTTGTCTAGAAGGATGATTGACCTAAACACTGGACTTTGAATGGAGATTTTAAATGGACTGGAAAAGCCAGTTTTGCAGATTTTCTTTCTCTGGAACTAAATGGCTTCAATAATTGAAAAATAATTCTGTAATTTCATTTTATTTTTGACTGAATTTAGTGAGATGTGCCATTTTCCTCAAATAATTATGTCTTTGAAAAATGGAGTTCTTAATTTTTAAGCAAATGGGAGTCTCATTCTTAAGAACATGAGACCTGTTTGAATCGGGGTCGTAGCTGTAGGAATGTCTGTACTTTTCCTGAAAGTGGACAAATAATTAGAAGGAAATGAAGCATTTATATTTGAGATTTCTGTGGCCATATCTGCTCACCAAAACTGTGAGTTTTGTTTCTTCAGACTTCAACCTGACTATATTCCAGCAGTTAGTGGTCAATGGAACTGCTTCCTAGAGTCAGGATAGCACAATGTAACAGACATATCTTAGAATGTGAAACCAGTTCCATGTTAGACCTAGAGATGTTTTCACTTGGAAAAAAAGGGACATTTGCCTTTGGCTTCACCAGATGCTTTCTATCTCTAACAATGTTCTTGTGGATGCACAACCAAAAGTTTAATAAACCACACAAATGCATTACTATTCTCCAAATATTTGAAGTTTTCCTACTTCAGACCAGGTTTATAATTTATAAAGGAATCCAGTTAATTACAGACAGTAGGCTCACTTTTCACGTCAGCTACCTCATAGTCTAATTTAGAAGAATACAGAAATGTTGATGAGTGAGTAGACAAGGAAAAGGAACTGGGGTGCATAGCATGGTAAGAACTGGCATGAGTCCTCTGTTTTTTTCACTTATGTGTGAAGGTTTTCTGTCAATATTGCATGTCAGATCAGTAATTATGTGTCAAAAAGAAACATAAAACCTAATCAATTGCCAGGATGTACATGATTACCCACAATATGAACATGTCAGAGAAACAGAATGTGTTGACAATGGCATATCATTGAAAGTCTTCTACTTTTCATTTAGTAATCATTAAATCACATTCAACAGCCCATGAAATTAAGGCAAACTTAGCATAGCTGTTAATAGGAAATCACATATACTTTCATGTACAGTGGCATGTTTTTAAAGTTGAAATGGAACTTGAAGAAAAAGATACATTTGCAGTCATTACATGAAATGTTTATTTTGAGATAGTTCACTTTAGCATCAAAACAACTGCCAGTGGAATGTTGTAATTATTAAAGACAGAACAGCAAAAATTGCATTCACAAGGAAAATACGATATGGTGTAGTATGATACAAATATGAATACGGCTACAAGTTACTCGTGGGGAGATTCTGACTGGAGACAAGAGGAAAAGTTTCCACAGTGAAGAAAAATCAGCCAGGGAACCTTCCAGGAAAGAGGCAGATTCCACAACACTGAACACTTTGAGATCTAGCTAGACAGGGTGATGGGCTATCTTATCTACATATTTTTCCCAAGGAAATTTGGACGAGATTTAAAGAGATTTCCTTCAAATTTGTGTTATGCTATTATTTGGTCATTGTGAATCCTTTTAGACATTATTTAGAAATATTCATATGCAAACGTTCATTATGGGCTTAAAAATGCAATATTTTTCTAGGTCTGACCATGATGCAGCATTACTGTTAACCTAAGTGGCAATATACTTGCAGGGAAAATGTGAGGAACAATATCTCAATGCAGCATCTAATGGCACAGTAATTTGCATGGATTTGTTTTTATCCAAATTGTTTGAAACAGAGCTAAGCTTAACTTCATTACCCCTTAATTTCTCAGGAAGCTCACTGAACACATAGGTTGTGTTTTTCTTCCTATTCTCCTTTTCTGTTTCTCTTCCTATTCTCAATTTACTTCAAACGTAAAAAATTCCCCAAAGAAGGCTGGCTCTGGCCAGCCTGATGTAGTGTGAGGTGTCCCTGCCCATGGCAGGGGTGTTGGAACTAGATGATCCTTGTGGTCCCTTCCAACCCTAACAGATTCTATGATTCTATGATTCTAAGATCTAGCAAAATGAGTTAATCTCATATTTAGTTCTGTGATGTAGGTTCCTAAGTTACTGGACCTAACCAAAACGAAACCCTTCAGTCAATATGGATTGCAGTGTCTCTGTTTGCTTCATAAGGAGCCTATTCTAGAGGTCTCTGTGCTGCCCAGTACTGCAAATAATGTTTTCTTGTTAGCTGCTACCCTGTTGCTAACTTAGTAGGAGGGAGGGGAGAATGTATAGAAAGCAGTGAAAAGATTTTATTCTTCTTCAGTGTTTGAAGTCCTGTTAGTCAAACAGCCTTTGCAGATTAAAGCCTGATCAGTAAAAATGCCATTGGCCTTACCATTAGACTCTGTTAGCAGACATAAAGTGAGCACACATTCTCTGATGTACTGACTTCCTTAAGATTTTATTCCTTGAAATTTGGTTATACCAGCAGAAGGAGTTGAAAAGGCTGAGACAGGACCAATGAACAAAGCTGTGCTTCCTCACCAGAGCTGCCACAGAACTCTGCTTCTCTTGCATCATCCCAATCTTTCTCTGGTTTGTTGTGAAAGGGTAGTCTCAAGAAAGTCTGATTTAACATTGATACCATGAATGACACAGAGCATAAGTTTTTTTTCTTATCTGTTCTTAATGTTGCAGCATCTTCCTTTATGTGTTCCTGGTTTCACAGATCTGCTGACTGAAAAAGCAGTGCATTAAAAAAAAAGGGGAAAAAAGAGAAATGCTTAAGATGTAATGCCTCTCACCCATATCAGAAGAAATGGAAGCCAAATGAAATGAAACCCATAAAACAGTGGGTATTAAGGCAGTAATAACCGTAATAATAAATCCTTACTTTATCCCTTAACACTTTAAATCCAGATTATATAGATGCTTTGCTTAGAGACACAAGAGAATTATTTCATAATGTTTCATATTCTGCTGACTGCAAACTGTTGAATATATGACCTTCAGTTAAACACAGCAAGGTAAGGGAGTTTGATCATATGATATCAGTTTTGCTTTCGAAATCTGGTCACAGTGAATATGCCCTCTTGCACTGCTTTGTCCTTTAAGTAGTAGAGCACAGTTTTTCTGTTCTCTTTTGACTCAGAAGAATGGTGATCTCTGTTTTTGCATTGGAGTCTTGACTTCTATATCATTTGAGCTGCTAAAAGACAAGTTTGAATATCAACTGGACATGCATGAATAATGTCCATGCTTCTAGATGAGCCACGTTTGTGGGTCATGACCAGTCACAACTGTGAGTAAGGCAATATTTTCATTGTCTTCCAATGAACAATTCTCCATCTTTATGAGAGAGAGAGAAATGGGAAGATGGCTGTCATATATCCCAGGCTTAGGAAACCTTTAGCACTGTCTTCCTACTAAGAAGACTCAGGTATGATTAACAAGTAGCTCAGAGGCTGGTGCCACTGACAGAATTTTGGGGGTTTTGATCTTGTAGAACCTTATATGGCACTGGGTCCACTAGCAACAGATGGAGTACATCTGTCCCAGAGGGGGAGGAAGATCTTGGCACATGAATTGGCAGCAGATAGGAATAGCCTATCCCACAGGGGGGAAGGGTTTTGGGAAGGGTTTTAGGAACAGAGTTGGCAGGGCTTGTTGACAGGACTTTAAACTAGACTTGGAGGGGGAAGGGAATGAAACCAGTCTCTCCAGACAGGAGAGTGAGGGTGGTAAGTGAGAGCTGGGGAGAAATCAGCAGCCCAACTGAAGCACATGTGCACTAATCCATGCAGTGTGGGTAACAAACAAGAGGAGCTGGAAGCCTTGGTGCACCAGGAAAGCTATGATGTAGTAGCCATCACAGAAACGTGGTGAGATGACTCACACAACTGGAGCCCAGAGAGTGGTGGTGAATGCTGCCACTGCCAGCTGGCAGCCAGTCACTAGTGGTGTCCCCCAGGGATCAGTGTTGGGTCCTATCCTGTTTAATATCTTTATTGATGGTCTGGATGAGGGAATTGAGTCCCTCATCAGTAAGTTTGCAGATGACACCAAGCTGGGAGCAAGTGTTGATCTGTTAGAGGGTAGAAGGGCTCTGCAGAGGGATCTTGGCAAGCTGGATAGATGGGCAGAGTCCAACGGCATGAGATTTAACACATCTAAGTGCTGGGTTCTACACATTGGCCACAACAACCCCAAGCAGNTTGTTTAGCCTGGAGAAGAGGAGGCTCAGGGGTGACCTCCTTGCTGTCTACAACTCCATGAAGGGAGGCTGTAGCCAGGTGGGGGTTGGTCTCTTTTCCCAGACAACCAGCAACAGAACAAGATGACACAGTCTCAAGTTGTTCAGGGGGAAGTTCAGGCTTGATCTTAGAAAGAAGTTTTTCACAGAGAGAGTGATTGCCCATTGGAATGGGCTGCCCAACAAGGTGGTGGGGGTCAGCATCCCTGGAGATGTTTAAGAAAAGACTGGATGAGGCACATAGTGCCATGGTCTAGTTAGGATTGAGTGATCAGTTGGACTTGGTGATCTGGATGATCTTGGAGGTCTCTTCCAGCCTGGTTGGTTGTTTCTGTGATTGGAGACATTCCTGATCTCATATCCTCCAAAACCTTTTGGTCTCTGATGTCCTGACTACTGATATTGTGAAACTTGTACAATGAACAAACAAGCAAGGCCATGAACTGAAAGAGTATACATTTTAACAACACACAAAATCCTTAGAGCTGGGAAGGGGGAAGTAGGACCAGTGCTGGGATTCACTAGGACAACAACAGCATGTGGTGGGAGGGGAAGTTGCACTAGATCCCTATTCTTAAACTTCATGTGTCCATGGATTGTTTTAATCAATATAAGTAGCCTATATCAGTCTATACATGAAAGATTCATCCCTTACCTGAAAATGGGGATTCTGAGGCCTTTTATGTAGACTATGTTCACATACAGGGGCATGTTTTATGAGAAGTAGTTCCTAAAGAGACCCTCTAGCCTTAGCTGTAACAAAATTAAAAGACATATATACTTTATCTATATTTCTTGAATGTTGTGCTCTAGTTTATAATATTAATTTCCAGTGATGAAAACTAATCAGTCACAGATTTTAACTAAATGATTTGCAAAAGTCAGAGCCAAACAAAATATTATTCATGAAAATTAATGATGGAAAAGACATGTTAAAGAACATTTTTATTTAAAGAGAATTTGGAATCAGATCCACCTTCACACAGGAAAGTAAATAACTCTTGAATTTAAGATGGCCAGGAAGTTCAAGTGCTGCTCTTCTGGTACTCTACATATATTCTGTATGGAGGTGCATGGAAGTATGTTGTGAAAAAGAACACGACTGCACATTTCTTTCACTATTTTTAATGTATCCAAGTAAAAAAAAAATAGTTTGAATTGTATATTCTTCAGTTCAGGAGTGGTGTATGCTCTCAGTGTGATTTTCATGACTGCTTTTATGATGTTTACAGTATTACCAGTTCTGTGCTTCCTAAAAGGCACTGCATGGAAAGACTAGTTTCTGAAAGTGATGATCTAGATTTAGAAGTAAGAGAGGAATCAGGGATATACACAAAATAGAAGCAGTCACAGGCAAAGACAAAAAGGCTTTTTTGAACCTTAGAAAATAACATTGATAATAGAAACTCTTTATAACTGGCTTACTCACACTCTTACACACACCAATATACACAGAAAATGGAAAGGATCATAGGTAACAGCCTGCCACCTATGCACTTGAGGGCCTGCTTCATGGTGCTGCACGTTAGCTCTAGCTCCATGATCTTCTCAGACTTAGCTACAAATGCACCTCCCCAAGGCTATGAATGAATGATTACAGCTGCAGTGACACCAAAATGACTGTCCAAGGCAGTTTATGAACAAACTAGTAGTTTCTGAAAAATTGCTTTTCCATCATGATCACAGAATTTTTTTCTGCCATCACACTTTACTGGGCTTTCAATTGCTGTCAGTAATTCTAATTGTTCTCTTCCTATAGAAAAATTAATCATATTAATTACAGGGTAAATGTCCAAAGCAGCATGAAGGAATGATTCATAGTATTCCTCTTGTGTTTTGTGTTGTTCTATCCAGCCACTTTCCACAAGAGACTAATTGTGGATTTCTATACCACTGTCTACATGGATAGTAATTAATATACTTAGACCTTTTATATTCACATCTATATTGCTTTGATTTAGTGCCTATTAGTCTATGATTTGATTCAAGAACATCACCAGGAAGCATAAGGGCACTTTTATGTCTTGACTGATTGCTTGCTAATCAAATTGCCTACTGTCTATCAAGAATTGTTCTTGGCATTAGGCTTCACAGAAGTCAAGGTGTAGAACTGTTTTATTTCTTGTAAGAGGTGCAGAAATTCATAAGCAGATGCCCTTAAATGATCCCAGGCACCAGTACAGGTTAGGGGCTGCCTTGCTTGAAAGCAGCTCCACAGAGAAAGACCTTAGAGTCCTGGTGGACATCAAGTTATCCATGGGACAAAAATATGCCCCTGTGGCCAAGAAAGCCAATGGTATCCTGGGGTGTATCAGGAAAAGTGTGTCTGTCAAGCCTAGGGAGGTTCGTCTTCCCCTCTACTCTGCCCTGGTGAGACCACACCTGGAATACTGTGTCCGGTTTTGGGCTCCCCAGTTCAAGAGAGACAGCGACCTGCTGGAGAGAATCCAACAGAGAGCCATGAGGATGATTAGGGGACTTGAGCATCGTCCTTGTGAAGAGAGACTGAGATCCCTGGGGCTACTTAGTCTTGAGAAGACTGAGATCTGATCAATGTCTATAAAATATCTGAGGGGTGGGTGTCAAGTGCAGGGGGCCAAGCTCTTTTCAGTGGTGTGCACTAATAAGACAAAAAAGAATGGGTACAAGCTTGAACATAGAAGATTTCACCTCAACATGAGGAGAAACTTCTTTACAGTGAGGGTGACTGAGCACTGGAACAGGCTGCCCAGGGGGTTGCGGAGTCTCCTTCTCTGGAGACTTTCAAAACCCACCTGGGTGTGCTCCTGTGCAGACCAGCCTAAGTGATCCTGTTGTGGCAGGGGGTTGGACTTGATGATCTCTTGAGGTCCCTTCCAACCTCTAATGTATTGTGATATTGTGATACTGTGATGTTTTGATGTTGCGATGCTGTGATACTGTAATACAATACATGATCAATAATGATGAAGCTGTTGCTCAATAAGTGCTAAACAGGTGGAATAAATTTTTATCAAGTCCTAGAATCTAGGGTCAGGTCTTAACTTTTAATGTACATTAAATCATTAATACAATCTCTGCATATAAGAAGGAAACCATTAGATAGAATAGCAGTTATCAACAACCTGCTGCCAAGATATGAAGGTTTCTGTTGTTTGAGTACTTGATTTCTCTGATGTCTTGGAACTTTCTGTCACTTTTGAGCCTGAAATTTGAAGTGGTTGGCAGCTGGAAAGAACCTCATAGTTTTGTTTGTTTTACAATGGTCTGCTTCAGGCAAAATACTTTCATATTGAAAAGAGACCACTTTACAAGATTTATTATACTAAAAAATGTTTGGCAAACTTTGTAAACAGAAAAAAAACAAGAAGAAAATCCATCTCTAAAAGGAGAAAGGATATTTTATACTATGGCAGCAAAGAACAACCATGCATATATTATATAGGATAGATAATAAAACTAAGTGCAGACAGTGTAGTTCCCTATAACAGAGAGAAAGATGTCCTTAAAAGGAGTGAAACATTTCTTCCTAAAATGGACATTGAAAGAAGCCAGAGTAGTATACTTCTATTTCATATAGACAGTAAAGGCAGTCTTGGCAAGATGGCCAGATGTAGATATTTACATTTCCAGCTGTTTATAGGTTACAGTCACATAAGATGAATCTCATCCACGGGATCACATGAAGTTTGATACCTGTTACCTAAACCCATAAAGACAGATATATTACATTGAATACAAAAGGTAAAGTAAAGTAGAAAACCATGAATATTAGAAGAGCTAGGACAGGCTCAGGGCAGATGGACTAACCATCATGGTTATTGTTCTAGAAAAAACACAAGTGAAAATCTATTGACTAAAATGATGGAGGCTGATATTTTCAAAGAAGCCTCATCATTTCTTGTAGAGTCCTAGATTTGATGGCAGTGTTACAGGAAAGCATGCCTAATCCTGACTTACTAATAATGGAAATTGGCACCTAAGTCCCCTAGCATGGCATTTTCCAAAGCAGCTTAAATCAGTATAGTAGTACAGAGTAGCAAAGGACATTGTTAGTCAATATTCTACCACTGTTTTTTTTTTTAGGAGGTGTTCTCTAGAAATGTCTTTGCATGAAGACTGAGCCAAAGCCTATTCCAATCAGATGTGTGTGGGCACTCTTAATTCTGGAGTTTCACTTTCTGAAAAGTGAAAGACTTGAGTATATCTAAGTATGTTTCCTCACATAAATTAGATGCATCTTTCAACCAACACAAAATACATTGAGGCACAGATCTGACATAGCATTATAATCGTTACATTGCTACAATGAATTTCAACACCTAAAATACATTCTTATGGAAAATGTCAAAGGATTTAGGACACCTTTTTCTCTCTAGCCCTCAAATATAGACTACATTTGTAATATATAAAATATAAATGATTGCATAATGAAAGTTAACCTATCTAATTTGAAAGGGAAACAAGACTGAAAATCCTGCTGATTCTGCCTAAGGAAGGGTCAGTTTCCTGAAAGCCCTCACATCTCTGAGACTGGTGCAATCCTTTCCTCTATAAAATCAAAATATTTACTGTTCCAAAGTGGTGCTTAAGCTTAAGATACTGCTGCCAGGGTTTCACAATATGTAGAAAGAGTCTAATTCAAAAGCAGAATTCTGTTTTCATGTGATTTCCCACCAATGGGAGAAATATTGGATTGGGATAAGGAAGACATTACCTCCAGGAAAGTCATTCCTGAAGACTGAGTTGCAGTAAGGTTAGATAAACCAAGAGCTAAAATTTAAGATATCTAAATCCTTCTTTCCATCTACCCTTCACCCAACCTTCTACTGTGTGGTGGGTTGAAAGTTCCACCTTCCTCCAACATTAACTTTGCTAGACTAGATGAATTTGGAAGCAAATGAAAGCTGTATTTACAAGCCAAACTACAATCTACAATGGAATGCAACGAATATGTACAAATATACAGTATTTACAATATTTACAGGTATTTACAATTAACAAACAGCACAAGGACCCTCCTCCCTGGCCAAAAAAAAAAAAAAAAAAGGAAGAAGCTCTAATGGCTTCTCCCTCCCTGCCTCCCCTGTACAAAGGGAAAAGAGAGAAAAGCAGAGAAAGTTAATACCAGACAAAACAATGCAGCCAAGGTCAAACAGAAGCAAGTTAGAATCTCCCAAGCCAAAGTGAGAAGAGAGAGAGAAAGATTGTTTTGGGAACCAAATCTTACATGAGACATCCCTCCAATGGAATTGTTTAGAATAATCATTATTTTCCTTTTTGCAGCCAATAGTGATTTATTTACATTTTACTACTTTCTGCTCACAGTATCACAGTGTCAGAGTATATCAGAGGTTGGAAGGGACCTCAAGAGGTCAGCAGGTCCAACCCCCTGCCACAGCAGGATCACTTAGGATAGTCTGCAC
>VXBD01012190.1:153197-165297 GCA_013399975.1 Indicator maculatus | reverse complement strand
CCCACCCCTCAGATATTTATAGACATTGATGAGATCCCCTCTCAGTCATCTCAAGACTAAACAGCCCCAGGGCTCTCAGTCTCTCTTCACAGGGGAGATGCTCAAGTCCCCTAGTCATCCTCATGGCTCTCTGTTGGATGCTCAAGATCTGTGAAAAATTTTAAAGGCATGGTCTAAAACTACCACATACTGGCACGTGCTGCAGATACTTAGCTTGCATCTCAGAGTTAATATTTAGGGGATGGGGGAATGAAATCAATCCATTCACAAGGCTACAGATTGAAACCTGAAATTTTATGACATACAGTCATCACAGTTCGCTGACTCAGTTTTTCAGGCATGCAGACAGTCCGTGGGCTTTCTGGTTCTCACTGATATACATATTTCTGAGTGAAATCAACCTGTAGAGATTTTTCATGAGTCATTCCCCATTTAAATATTCTTCCTTGGTACTAGACTGATTCATAAGCAACAAATGAGGACTTCAGTTTCTTGAAGTTGATCTACATGTCTTTTTGATGTTTAGTTTTAAAAGGATGGTTTAAGTCAGTGCATGAAAGCTTTGCTAGATGATCAGGGACAGTTTTGCCTCACAGCTGTAACTGCTGGCCAATGTAATCTGTACATAACCCAAAGGAGCTTTGAGTGACCAGCTGGTTGGTTCTGTTTTGTATGATTTTAAAGCTACTTTTGTAAGAACAGGTCTATATAGACATACACATTGGGGGGGAGGAAATTATTACTACAGAACTAATCTCATGTTCCAGACTTTTCCAAATCGATTGCCATCAGAATACTGTAATATCAAGCTCTTCCTTTAGTGTGTGTTTGCTCCCAGTATCATTACATGTAAAGGTACATGATTTTTCCAAGTTCCTTTTTTTTTTTTTTCCAAGCTCCAGGAAAAATTTCACACATGTGATGGAACTGCCTGCAGGCATGTATTTTTAGAATGGTTTATGTTCGGTACTATTATATAAAACCTCAGTTAAATGAAATATTCCTTCTAGCTTTCACCTGGCCACTTGCAGATGTTCTGTGGATAGGACACGCAGATGCATGATTGGAAACATCATCCTGCACTTATGGCTTCCCCTGTAGTTGCCTTTTTGTCCTGTTGAATTTAGAAAAAGTCTTGTTGATATTCTGTCAAACAGCAGGACGCTTAAAATTGTTGGGATGTATTATATTCACAGGTTTAAGAGTATGGAAACAGGTCTTATTTCCTTCATGCTTTATACCATAAACTTTGAGGATCTCTGGCTGGTGCAGACTATGTCTAAAAAAATCATAAAAGGTCACTAAGAAGCAAGCTTGGTATGTATGTTTACATCTGCTGTAGAAGTAGTAAAGCATAAGGGCTTATAAATTCAATACAGCTAAAATACAGTCAAAGTTCTAACTCCACATGCTGCTGATATATATATATACAGAGTTTAATATCACTGTTTATAATGGTATGCAAATGGATGGTGTGTTGAGTTTGTGCCTGGGGAGGTTTGGCAACAGAGGAGGAGACTACTGGCATGGCTTCTGCAAGAAGACATAGGAAAGTTCCCCTGGCTCCAAGCTGGACACAAATCTGATCAAGGTTGAGCCAATACCTCAGCAATAATGTAATTAAGAGGAGAAAACCTGTTAGGCAAATTCCTTTGTTTTAGGAGCTCTTTTGTTTTAGAGAGAAATGGAACAAGAGAGATGCAGCCATGCAGACACGCAGCTCAGTGAAGAAGTGGAAGTGTCATACCAGAGCAGCTATTTCCCTTTGGCCCGCGGTGAGATGGCAGGTTGAGCCCCTGCAGCCCTTAGAGATCAAAGATGGAGCAGAATCCTGTCTGCAGCCCATGCAGGACCCCATGTTGGAGTAGGGCACTGATCCTGAAGAAGGTTGTGGGAAGCCTGTGTTGGAGCAATCCGTCACTTGGGAGGACTGCGGCCTCTGGAAGAGACCTGTGCTAGATGGAAAAGTTTGTGGAGGGACTATCTTGGGAAAGGGGCACCACATTGCATCAGGGAAGGAATGTGAGAAGTTTTCCCCTTGAGGAGGATGGACTAATAGGAACAACATGGGACAGACTGGAACTGACTGCAGCTGCCATTTCCTGCCCTTCTGCTCTGCTGTGGGGAAGGAGGCAGCAGAGCTATGCCCAAGAAGAGGGGAGGTGTGGGGAGAAGGTGTATTTAAGATCTAGTTGTGATTATCACTGTCCTGCTCTGATTCAGTTGCTGCATTGGTGGTGGGTTTGTTTAAATTGAACTGACGTTTTTTCTCCAGGTTGAGTCTGTATTTTGCCTATGGCTATAATTGGTGACTGTGCCTTCCCTGTCCTTTGTCTTGATCCTTTAGCCTGTTGCTATATTTTCCCTCTGCATGCCACCAGAGGTGAGCGAGCAGCTGCACAGGGCTTTGTTGATGGCTAGATAGGCTCAAATCATAACAGTGAGCAGTGCAAGCCTAGAACTCTATTTTTTTGTACAAAAGCTTGAAAAGCTTTCTCAGATCTTTCCACAAAGCTTCAGCAGATCTTTAATACTTATATTAACAAGTAGAGTCTCTTTGTTTGAAAAACAAACAAACATTTTCTGCTTTCCAAAAGCACTCTCTCTTGTTTTCCTAGAGTTCTTTTGATCTATATATCTCGTTTCCAGTTCAGTACACAAACCCAAGGATTTCAGAGGAGATAGCAATGTAGCTGCACACTGCAGGTTATAGTTACTAAATAAGGAACACAAAGCAGAGGAAGCTCTGCCAAAGCTGCTCTGACTGGGTTATGATCCTAATTAAATTAATAAAGCTTAAGAAAACTCTTTCAGCTCTGAAGACAAAATCCTGCAGCATCAACATGAAATAGTGGCTCTGATGTCAAAAGAAAAATATGCTTGAAAGAGATGATTAGAGATACTGAGTTCAGAATCAAGAAATCCATAAAACAATTTTTGGACAAACTGCACTTTGACTTTGAACTCCAGCCTAAAGCATTCACCCAGAGCTGAAGGGAAGGTGCAACACTTACTATTTTACAAATTTGAGAGGCTTTAATTGGGTACAAGAAGATGTGGATTCTGCAAAGCACAGTGTTATCTTCATAAAATAACTGCTTTCTGTTACGTCTTTAGAGTGTCATTGTGCTTCTGACAGGATATATAAGACATTAGAAATAACCTTTTCTTATTGGTCAGCTTGGAATTCTGAATTAGACATTCATAAAATAGATGCATAGGACTACTTTGGAGAGCAAAAGAAAACCTATTTGATCCACGGTTCTGTCTGAATTGGGGCTGAAGTGGAATTTCAAAGTGTAAATGCAAGAATTAAATTATCTATCAGAAATACTTTTATTTTTTTTTCCATCCAGTAAATTTCCTAAAGTCCTTCCCTAAAACTTTTTCCAGTCAGTTCAACAACTATATCATGCTTAAACCCTGACTGAATGTCCTGTTCAGGTCCTCTTTCATTTATAAACTCTGAAAGGTACAAATCACTAAACAAAAACAGAATTTACCCCTACCTTTTTAAAAGCATCTAATCTGCAAAAATATATTATTTAATAGTGTAACAATAGTTATGTGATGCTCCTGTACAATTTCCCAGGTGTCAGAGTAACTATCTTCAGATGCAGAAGGCTCAGGTTCAGTAACCTACTGTGGTTGTGGGAGAGCTAGACACAGTTCATAGAATCATTTCAGTTGGAAAAGACCCTTGAGTTTGTCAGATCCAACCATAAAAACATCACTACCATGTCCAATGCTAAACCATGTCCCTAAGTGCCATATCTGCACAAAATACCTTCATGGATGGTGACTCAATCAGTTCCCAGGTCAGCCTGTTCCACTGCTTGATAACCTTTCAGTGAAGCAATTTTTTTCCTATGTTCAACCTAAACCTCTCCTGTGCAACTCAAGGCCATTTCCTCTTGTCCTATCACTTGTTACCTGGGAGAGGAGATCATCTCCCACCTCACTACAACCTCTTTTCAGGTGTTTGTAGAGAGTAATGGGGTCTGCTTTTAGCCTCCTTTTCTCTGGGCTAAACAACTGCAGCTCTTCCAGGTACTATTCATAAGATCTGTGCTGTCTTTCTTACTCTTCTTTGGAAGTACCAGAAAAGTAAATTTGGTTTTATTTGAAGGTTTCTGTCCCTTTTCTTTTGAATATTCTACCCAGTAGTAAAGTTTTGGTGGTGCAGACATAAGGAGCAAGTAGGACCTTTGATAGATCACCTGGGAGGGTGAGCTGGACACTGCTGCTCCAGAGAGAGGAAACATGAGTTCTAGTCCTCTTTAAACAGAACAATTTTGTATAATTTATATTAATTAAAACCAGGATAAGATCTTTCCCTAGATATAAGAAGGAATTATAAGCTGTACAGTATTTCTTCTTGTGAGATTCATTGCTTTTCATATCCACTGCAGTTCCACTCATTCTTTAAAGAAGCACTGAGATGGAACAGATTTCTTGAGAGACATTTGTGCTCATTTTGGAAAAGAACAGTTATGCTGACCATTTGTTACTTTGCTTGATTAGAGAACTCTTTTGTCCCTTGGAGGCAAAGCAGATGGAAATGTGAACAAAATCTGAAGCACATCAGAAAAGCACACCCAGATGTGTATCTGCAACCAATGCAGCAAATGCTTAGACCATCTGACTTAGCTGCTCCATTTGCTGCTGACTGCTCACTCACCCATCCTTCTGGAAATGTGAAAGGGCTCATTTTTATTCTTTATGTTCCCTGGACTGAAGTATGACTGACAGCCATTGAGGGTTGGTTCTGTGTATCACATCCCCTTTCTAGTTCTCACTATTGCTTATAGCAATACAGAACTGAAGAAGATAAAACACTGAGTCATCAGAAGCAGATCCTGGCAGCCATTTCTTACCTGAGCAGTGGTTTTTGTGTGTGTGTGTTGTACCATTTAAACCAATAGCAGCATTTGGTGTACCTGCATGTAGAAAGGTTGTTTTCAGACAAGATTTTAACTGTTTAGGCTGCTTTACTGAAGCAATTAGGTATAAGCAATCTTCCCATTTTAATATATATGTGTGTGCCTACACTTTCTACTTTTGTCTATCCTCAGACAAATCTGGCACTGTGGGAAGAGTCTCACAGTTCCTGAAAATTTCATGAGCTCAGATAACTTCACATGGAAGTGTACCTTGTCAGAGAGAAAGGTGCAGCTGGAGTTCGTACCTTGTTCTATATATGAATCGCAAGCCCTCCAAAGAAGTTAAATCTGAGTGGTGATAGTATCAGATAACCACAGAGTCAACTACTGCACATATAGCACAAGCAAAGCCTCAGTAATTCTACCACTCATACAAAGGCTTGCTAATCATATTTATTTTTCTAAAGCTGTGTCTAAATTGAGGAGATTAAACACTACCTAATTATCATTAATATAGTCCTTGGCTAGCATTGACATTAGCAGTATTTAAAGAAACAAGCAGAGTAACAAATATTAGCTAATAGCTTTGAAGTATGTCTTATTCTCCTAATCTAGATAAATCCTAAATTCTATTCTATCCTATACAGGGGTCTGTACAGCACTTTCAGGTCTGCAGCAGTCCTAAAAGATGTCATTTTCAGACCAGGTGAAACAAGAAGTGTAGAGAAGTAGATTTCTCCCAGTGTTTGTGTGTCTTTTGGGACATTAATAACTTGAATGACAATTCAATCTATTTCCACATTAGAGGATATAAATGTTTTGCATCAGAAATATGCTGTTTGGCTGATCTGTTGACTGAGTCAGCCAGACTACTGTAAACCTACATCAACAATGTCTGTCAGGGCTGTCTGGAAAGAAAGTCTTTAGGAGAAGTGTAATGCAAGTTTCTCAGTGAGTGAAAATCAACAGAGACCACTGAGCTCTTGGAGAGCTATATGTAGTTCAAGTGCTAGTTCTGGCCCTCAGCAAATCCCAAATGAGCTCTTTCTTTACTGCATGTGCTAGAACTTCAGATCCTACCAATCAAATCTCTATTGGTACACATTAGAGTTCAGAAGCATTTGGCCCAGTCCAGTGTATCACTACAGCAGTTCCACATCCTGTCAGCTGGTCCACAATTAGACTAGAACATCAGTAGGTGAAATAAAACAATTACCCATCTTGTGTCTAGACTTCTCAAGTCTGCAAATACCATTTGTGTTTTATCTACTCTTGTTGAAACCCATTCAGTTGCCTATTATAGACTGCAAGACTATTCATTTCTACTTCTGCTCCATCAGTAAAGGCAACAGAGCCTGCATCCTCTTTCTGGCCCTTGTAGACAGGCATCACGTTTGCTCATCTCCATTCAGCTGAGATCTCCCTGCCAGGACCGCTAGTAAATGATGGAATGTGGCTTGGTGAGTACTTTTGTCAGCTCTTTCAGTACCCCTGGGTGAATCTTATCTGGATCCAGAGACTTCTGTGGGTCCAACTGGTGTAGCAGGTTGCTGTTTCCTTTTCAGTTTTGGGGGGTTTCACTTTGTTCCCTGTCCTTGTCTTCCAGCTCTGGGGGCTGAGTGCCCAGAAAAGAACTAGTTCTGCTAAACTAGAGGCTGAGGCAAAAGAAGGCATTAAGTACCTCAGATTTATCCTTGTCCTTGGTCACCATGCATCCAATAAAGGATGGAGGTTTTCCTTAGTCATTTTATTGATAATCTAATCATAGAAACATTCTTATGATCTTTAATAGCAGAAGCCAGGTTAAATTCCAGTTGGGCTTTGGCCCTTTTAATTTTCTCTCTACAGAGCCTTATGGCATCCTTGTAGTCTTCTTGAGTGGCCTGCTGCTTCTTCCAGATGCCATAAACTTCCCTTTTTTCACCTGAATTGTAGCTGAAGTTCTCTGTTCAGCTAGGCTGCTCTTCTTCCCTGCCTGCTAGACTTTCTGCACGGGGGGAGGGGGGAACAACAGCCTACTCCTGCATCTTTAAGACTACCTTCTTGAAAAACTTTCAGTGTTTCCAGTCTCCTCTGCCCTTCAGGACTGCCTCCCAAGGAACTTTGTCAACCAGTCTCCTAAACAAGCCAAAGTCTGCCCTCCTGAAGTCCAAGGTGACAGCTCCTTGTTTACTTCTCTAAGAATCAAAACTCTATCATTTCTTGATCACTATGCTCAAGACAGCCTCCAGCCGCCACATCCCAAATGAGTCATAACAAAAGAGCAGGTCCAGCAGGGTACCTTCTCTTGTTGTTTCCCTTGCCAGCTGTGTCAGACAGTTATCTTCCACACACTCTAGGAAACTCTGAGACTGCTCCCTCTCTGCCATATAACATCATTTAATGTGGATATAAGGTCAAAACCAGCATGGATGAGTTTTATGTAGCAGTAATGGAGCTGGAACAAAGAGAATTAAAGTATGCACAAGATGAACCAAAAAGGGCATATGGGAGTCCACTGCCAGGGTTCTTCCTCTGCTCTGTTATTTCTGAAAGAACTAAGATTACTGTGGTAGCTGTCAGACTGTAGGCAGCCTGTGCAAGCAAGAGAGAAAAAGAGCCAGAAAGTCAGTTACCCCTTACATATCAAGATGGGATTTCATGTTAGCTCTAACTCATGCAATGCTAGAGAACCACACAGTGCTTTCTGAAATACTGTGACCTATCACAGATGCAGAGAGCTTATAACCTAACACAAAAATAGAACCCAGAGGGACATGCTGTGCAAAAGCTATTGCTGGGGCTAATACTGTGCAGAAATGAGTTTTAAGGAAGAATGTATAAAAGAGATGAGGGAGTCTTGCAGGTCAGCACTGTGATATTATTAAATTATTGTGACTGACTTCATAGCACAGGCACTAAAGCAAGTGAGAGCAGCAAAAGCACTATTAAGGAAAGGAATGGGGCATAGAGCAGGAAGGCAGACAAAGATATATAAGAGCAGTACAGTGCTTGTCAATTCAGAGGTAGCTGAGGTGTGGGGATTTCTATGGATCAGCAGATACATACTAGGTAGGACAGGATATGGAAAGTGCTTTCTGTTCTTTTCCTTACAAGTCTGAACAGAAAGACAAGTGAGTGACAGTATGAGGGGATTTTAACAAGAAGCTCTTGTATGGAAGTCACATCTATCCTGGCAAGTAGTAAGTCAGCAGTGAAGGATCTCAAAATATCTCTATTTTTATGTAACATAAGCCACACTTAACCTGCAAAAAGGGTGTTAGAAAATGAGCCTGTCTGACCATCACAATGCATACATCTCACACCTTTCTCTTGGACAGTTGTTCTACAAGATTTAAATATCATAGAATCATAGAATCATAGAATCATAGAATCATAGAATCATAGAATCAGTCAGGGTTGGAAGGGACCACAAGGATCATCTAGTCCCAACCCCCCTGCCATGGCCAGGGACACCCCACACTATATCAGACTGGCCAGAGCCTCATCCAGCCTGGCCTTAAACACCTCCAGGGATGGGGCCTCAACCACCTCCCTGGACAACCCATTCCAGGCTCTCACCACTCTCATGGTGAAGAACTTTCTTCCCCACGTCCAGCCTGAATCTCCCCACTTTCAGCTTTATTCCATTCCTCCTAGTCCTATCATTACCTGATAGCCTAAAAAGCCCCTCTGTTCTTATGAGGTGTAATTCAACAATACAATCATCTTTGTTTCTAATTCAGCCCTAACAACTTTGCTATACCCCAAATATCATTATGCTATAAGAACGAGTTGTTAATGCGCAGATTCTACATAACTCAGAGTACTTCACTGCCATCAGATCAGTCAGGCTACTGCGTGTGTGGCCTTTTTTTTCAAACATTATTCATTTGACATGAGCTTCTCTGTCAAGGTATTTTGATAAGGCAAAAAATATCATCGATGCTTTTCAGGCATGTCTTATGTGATTCAGTTTGTCTTCTGAGCAAGCATCAGATGAAAACTTCTGTATTCACATTTCAGAAAGCATTAGTTGGTTTGAATGCTAGACAGGCCTAATATTTTCTGATAGCAGGCTACTTTTATTTGGTCATTGTTTCCCCTAGCAGATGCTAGAACATAAGTTGTGAAAACTTTACAGTCTAAACAGTCAGGTTATTTTGCAGAACTGCATGTCAGGGTTTGGAAATATGGAATGAAAATGAGTTTTCTAAAGGCAGAAAGCAGGAATCGTAAATGTAATGTGATTCATTGGAAAGAAAAAAAAACATTGCAGAGAGACAGTTTTCTGTGAACAATTGTAATTTCCTCAACTGACTATTTGATAGTAAAATGATAATTAAGGTCGATCTTATTATGCCAGAAAGAGGAAAAAAAAAACCCAACATGCAAAAACCCAACCAAACAACAACAACAAAAACAAACACCAAAACCCAACCCAAAAAACAGTGGAGAGGAGTATTCAGTGTGGACTGAGGCAACTACCAGCCATCATTCCAAAAACACTGATCTCTAGTCCTGTCTCACATTAGCATATTTGATCCAATAAATGCAAATTCTGAGCAGACAAGACAAGCAGCAAGATCCTGCCTTATCAGGGTAACTCTACTATCTAAGCAAACAGCACAGGTTAAACCAAAAACATATCACAAATCCAGCTCCCACAGTGCATATCATTGAGATTCCTACCCCCTCCAGCCCATCCCCCAAACTGGAATAATTCTGATAGAAGCAGTTTTGAGCCCATATATGGAGCTCTGAAGACAGATTTGCAGATCCAGCCTTTGAGCCATGAACAAGGGTAATTTATCTTATAGCAACTGCTGATTTATTCAGCCATGTAAGAAAAGTGGTAAGAACACTACTAGTCATCCTCACCTGTGAGCACAGAAACAGAAGCTCCTGTGATCGTTTGGGACACTAAATAAATTATTCAGGCTCCTTATGGTCTGTATACAACTGGTGTGAATGCATCTTTGCAAAAATGTACATTCAACAACAATCATATCCTGTGTGAAGACACCCTGGCCTTCCTTAAAATAGAAATATAAACAAACAAGGAAACAAAGAGCAGTGAGTTGGTTGGAATTTAGAGATTATTTTTAATTTTTTAATTTTTTTTTAAATCATGAGCCAAATTAAATGATAAACTATTTTGTTCCTGAATCCCAGAGGTATTTCTGCACCTGGTATGCCTCTTTGTAAAATTCCCCTGCTACAGCCACCTACACAACTCTCTAATTCCCATTTTCCGCCTCTATATTCTTCCTCTGAGGGAAGCTTTGCAAGCCATTAGCCAGCAGCTCAACTCAGACTTGCAAATGTTAGAGACATGCTGAGAGGGCAAGGTTAGGTGGAAGGAAGATAGAAGAAAAACAGGCACATGGGAGATGCCTCATCATAATAACACCTTCAAGCCTTTCTTCTAAGTACTGTGCTGTTTCCTTCCTCCCCCTTTCAGCACACCAGCCTTTCAAAGCCACTGCATATCACCAGAGACCAAAGTTGTTGGAACTTAGAAAAAAGCAGCTATGTTATCCCTGGCTGTTTAATGTGCCCTGTGCTACCCAGCTGGTCTCTGACACTGAAGAAGGGGAGGCAAGAGGGACTAGGTTTTGTTTTTTCTATCATCTTGATGGTGCCCACTGTATAAACATCGTCTACTCAGCAATGACAGGATCTCAATGCTTGAACTGGCCCTAGATGGGGTCCTGCCCTGTACAGATTGCAGTTGGTCTCTTTCCTAAGATCCTGGCTCTAATATTTAAGGGTTTTGGGGACCACCACCATGTAGCACAGCTGACAGCCTCGAACAACTTGATTAGCAATGAACTGGATGGCAAAAGTCTGGGTTAAGATCAGGCTCAGGGACAGCTGCCAAGGCAACATGCCAACTGGTTATGCCCCATCAAGCCTACAGTGTTGAGGCAGACCTTGGGGAGCCATACCAGTATGTCTGGGTCACCATCTAAGCAGCCAGGAGACTGGGTACAGGCACAGCTGTTAAACAACTGGTCCTTGCTCGTGCTGCATCACCTCAGCTTAAAATCAGCTCCCAGGGGAGAAGAAAGTCATGGCACCCTTCCTTCCCTGTCCCACAACTCTTCATGCCTATGAGGAGCTAACACTGTACTCAGTCTGAACTCCCTCACTCTGCCAGTGATACTCACAGGAGGATGTGCTCTGAGCCCCAATAATGACTGCCTGGAGACATAAATCCCCTTTACTTTTGGCTAGCTAGCAAGAAACACAGAGCAAAACATCTGCCTACAAATCACTCACAACAGCAGTGTGTGCCATTGCAGAGACAAAGTTCATCCTAACACTAAAAACTTGTATTTTATTTCTCCTGTTGTCTTTAACTATTCCATATTCTGAGAGGGAATATATATATGTGTTTGCATAGATACAGTTGTTAGGAGGGAACATTACAGATATTCAGACATTCTAAGCTATGCATCTTTGTGCTGACAATAGATTGGAACTATTTTTTAAGTTTAAAAACTTTATTAAAAGCCTGGCATCTGTTAAAAGCTCTCTGTTAAACAGAAGTCTTGCCATTTGCCACACTAAGACTTAGGATTTCATCATATGCAGTATGATTTTTCTTCCACACTGGGTGCATAAGAAATAATTTAATACAGATTAAAGGGGAAATGAAAATTTCTCCTACTTTCCCTTCACTAAAAATTAGACAAGATCTCTTGAGGAGTGCTAGTAGACAGAAGATTTAGGAAAAGTTGCATGCAAGATCTCAGGGTTACTTATCACTCTAATGAGAACAGAAAGATGGATTTTATTGAAATGCATCTAAAATTAAAAACAGTTACTTCTCTGCCTCTACTGATCCAAAAGAGGAAAATATAAACTAGATTACTGGGTTTTAATTTTTTTTAAATCGTCAAGAAATTCCAGAACTTCTGATTTGGACATTAGGAAAATCAGACACTATCTGCTCAAGGTAGTAATTATTTTGTAGTTACAAAAAACAATCCACCAACTAACCAGCCAAAAACCCTGCAGTAGATCAGGGTCAACCACTATTACAGGAAAATCCACCTTATAAGCAGTCATGGTAGTGCAAACCTTTTAAATCATTACCTGTTAGTAGCTTGACAGATACCAATTGATTACTGGCTACTTAACTTGCTGGCAGACTGTCAAATGTAGTCTTTTGGCAACTGATTCATTTAGTGATTAGGAAGATGCTCAGACAAGGCAAATAAATTGGATTA
>VXBD01012190.1:113163-143646 GCA_013399975.1 Indicator maculatus | reverse complement strand
CAGGATGTGGTGTGGGACAGTGTCAAAGGCTTTGCTCAGGTCCAGGTAAATGACATCAGTTGCTCTCCCCTCATCTATTAATGTTGTCACCTGTTCATAGATGGCCACCAGGTTTGTCAGGCAGGATTTCCCTTGGTAAACCTATGCTGACTGTACGCAATCACCTCTTCACTATTCTTCTGTGTCAGTAGTGCCTCCAGGAGGATCTGCTCCATGATCTTACCAGGCACAGAGGTGAGATTGACTGGCCTGTAGTTCCCTGGTTCTTCCTTCTTACCCTTTTATGAAAATGGGAGTAATGTTTCCCCTTTTCCAGTCAGTGGGGACTTCCCCAGACTGCCAGGACTTTTAGAATATAATAGAGAGGGGTTTAGCAACCTCATCTGCCAGTTCTCTCAGTACCCGTGGGTGTATCCTGCTGGGTCCCATGGACTTGAACACTTTCAGGTTCTTCAGGTGATCATGAACCTGATCTTCACTTATGATGGGCAGTTCTTCCTCCTGGTCCCTGCCATTTTTATAAAAAGTTTTGCAGTTAAAATCTTCTTCAGCAAATATCACTTAAGTCATCTTCCTTAAAATTATTCACTCAGAATGTCAATGTGGATAAATATCTTCCACCAGTGTTATCACATTAATCTAATTTTCCAGACTATTTTCATACCAATGCACAATTCCTATTATTTCCTTTGTATTTCTTCTTCTCCAACATTGCCCTATTTTGCCACACAGTTTATATATTCCAGTATGGAGATGTGGCACTGGATGTATTTTTCACTTTTGTTGTAGTGGTGCTAATATAAAATGTAGTCTTCTGCTAACACTTATCTAAGGAACCAGCTGTGTCATTAGGCAATGCAAATCCTAACGTGCAGCTTATAATTTTCCCATTTCAACTAGTTAAATAAATAAACATAGAATTCTCTGGAAACACAGAGCTCAAATCCAACGTTATTACCTTTCTGAGAACAATTTAACTAAAACCTCTCTCCTGCCTCCTTTGTTTTGCTCTTATGCCAATGATAATATTTATAGCATTCTTGCTTTTTAGAGTAATCCTTTTCTTCCTATATATTTTACTTCAAAATTGCCCCAACAAATGTTTTAACAACTTCTCCTGATGAATTATTAAAAANNAGGGAAGGGAAGGGAAGGGAAGGGAAGGGAAGGGAAGGGAAGGGAAGGGAAAGGGTGTTCAAACACTTCCTCAGCTCAGTTTCTGTTTGCATTATCCTATGTTGCTTATGAGAATATTTTTTCCTGTCTTTTTAATCAACCTGTTGTTTTTCTCATTCTTCCTGTGTACTTATCTTGCACAGCCACTTTATATATTTTCAGTGGTCTGTTTAGTAATTCAGCAGAAATATTTATCCTTTTAAAAGGAAAAAAAACCCTGTTATCCTCTGTGTGCTGCATCAGTATCTTTGGTTTTATTAATTTTGAGGAGATGGTATTTCTTAATAACCTTTGTATTAAACTAGTTTGTAATGACTTTTTGAATTCTCACCACTGATCTCATCTTTTTTTATTTGAGACCTTATCATCTGTATCCTTTAAACTGGCTTCAGCCTTCATGTAAAATGGAAACTGAATATTCAAGGAGATGGCTTTAGTACATATTGAAAATATAGCAGATATATGTGGTTAATTCACTTAGAATCACATGTAAATGAAGAATAAAGTTCCTCAGTCAAGTAGCATCTATGGAAATTAAGTTAAGCTTGTATTCATTACAAAAATATACACACTCTGGAAAACTCACAGAATGTCAAAGGAAAAAAAATCTATGTGATTTTTGTGTAAAACTTACATATAAATCTCATTGCCTTATTATATTCTTAACTGTGAGGAGCATATTTACTTATTTAACAATGAGAAGACAAAAATATCAAAGTTATTAACAGGGTAAAAACCCATAAACCTGGTTTCCTTCAAGTACCAAAGGCAGATGGATGTTCAAAGAGGCTGGATCTTACCTGCATAAACAGCACCAATTCTGTTCAAGTCAAAAGGCACTAAAGCTGTAGCAACTACATTAATTTTCAGGTAATTTTATGCTGTCAGAACTTTGTCAGAAGTGTAAATAAACATCTGGCCCAGTAAGTAATAGACACTCTCAAGCAGATTGTTTTTCATTTTGGAGGGGAAGTCAGCCACACCGAGACCTAACCCCCAGCTGATCGCAATCATTTCTTTGGTCATTAGTCTCTTATTCGTTCAGCTCCCATGAAGATTAACTGACAGAGGATACTGGGAGTTATTCTTCCACCTTCGCACTAACCACACATATGGTGGCCATCCATCAGAGAAAAGAAGATATTCTGCTTTCTCAGAGGGAAAAAACAAGTGGATACATATTGTCCATGGAAAATTTGTAAGGTCAAATTTAAGCTTAATATTAGAAAATAAGGCTGCTATGAATTCATCCTTCTCAAGATGATAGTTTATCAAAACGACTGTACTTGACAGTAAGAAAAGAAAATCTAGGAATAAAATACCTTTTGCAAGGCAAAGTAATAATTCCGGAATAAAAAATATGTTTGTCTGATGTTTGTTTAATGATGGACTTCAGCAGAAGGAAATACTGATGATAAAATTTGATAATTTCCTCCTCTAATCTCATCTCTGCTGAAACAGAGATGGCTTGATGTTTTGATTCTGACTTCAAGTCATAGGACATTTTATAGCTGTGCATTTTCATTAACTTTGATGGAATTGTTCCAAATGTATGTGGAGTGAGCTATACACAAACTAGAACTTAAGGCAGTTACAATTTGAACAAATTGTGGTAGAAGACATTTCCTGATGCTGTTTCTCATTGCCTATGAACTCCTGCTGAGTGGGTGCTCATTGTCTCTGAGTTGCTATCATTCACCAGCTCACTCAGTGCTGATGGCACAGACAAATTGCCTCACAGGTTCCTAGCCTGACCACCCTCCCTGTTTTTTTCTGTAAGATTTTGCAATTTCCCTTTTCCTTGTCCTCAAACACAAAGGAAAATTGGGGAAATTGGCTAGATGATTACTTGCTGTTCCTTCAGACTCACCCTTCTTTAAAGATACTTTTTTTCTTATGTTCTTTGCCGTATTAGGAATCCATTATAAACCAAAATAGATGGAATCCATTGTCTATCAGAAAAATTGTAATAACATAGCCACCACAGAAACATGGTGAGATGTCTCAGCACTGGAGTATTAAAATTGACAGCAATAAACTCTTCAGAAGGGATGGGTAAGGAAATACAGGCAGTGGCATGGCCCTGTATGTCATGGAGTATGGATGGTTATGATAGATTTGAGTGTTTATGGGTAAGAATCAGGGGGAAGGCCAATAAAGCAGATGTCCTGCTTTGTTGAAACAGATATACTGCTTGTTGAGACAGATAAATTATTCTTTAGGCATCTTTAGGTAGAAGTCTCGTAGTTCTGGTCCTTGTTCTTGTGGTGGACTTCAACATCCCTGATGTCTGCTGGAAATACAGTACAGCAGAGGGAGAACAGTCCTGGTGTTTCCTAGAGTGTGCAGAGGATAACTTCTTGACACAGCTGGTGACAGAGCCAACTAGGGAAGGCAACCTGCTGCACCTGCTGTTTGTGAACAGAAAAGGACTTATAGGCAATGTAATGACTGGGGGGGCATCTTGGGCACATGCAATGATAGAGTTCTCAGTTGTTGGAGAAGTAAAGAGAAGGATCAGCAGAACTGTCACCTGGGATTTATGGTGGGCAAACTTGGGTCTGTTTTAGAGACTGGTGGACAGAGTCCCTTGGGAGGGAATCCTGAGGGGCCAAGGAGTACAGGAAGGCTGGACACTGTTCAGGAGAGAACTCTCACAGGCACAGAAACAGGCTTATTCCCATATGCTTGAAGATGAATCAGTGGGTAAGAAGGCTAGCCTGGCTAAATATGTTTTGTTGCTGCTTAGAGGGAAAATAAGAGTAGCCACTGGAAAAAAGGCAAGCCACTCAGGAGGACTACAAGATTGTCATGAGACTATGCAGGGAGAGAGTTAGAAGGGCCAAAGCACAAGGGGAAATTAATTTGGCTTCATCTGTTAAAGAGAACAAGAAATGCTTCTACAAATACATTAGCAACAAAAGGAGGATTAAGGAGAATCTCTGTCCTTTCTTGGATTCAGGGGGGAACATAGTGTTTTAGCATGAGGAAAAGGATGAAATATTTAATACCTTCTTTTGCATCTTTTACTAGTAACACCAGTTGTTCACTAGACACCCTGAGCTGGAAGATAGGGGTGGGGCACAGAACGAAGCCCTGTGGTCCAAGAATGGATGATTAGTGACCTGCTGCACCACTTAAACATACACAAGTCCATGGGGCTGGATGGCATACACCCAAGGGTACTGAGGGAGCTGGTGGAAGTGCCACCAAGCCACTTTCCATCATTTACTAGCAGTCCTGGTTAACCATGGAGTCCCCGTCTCACTGAAGATTGGCAAACATAATGCCCATCTACAAGAAGGGCTATAAGGAAGTCCCAGGGAACTACAGACCTGTCAGTCTGACCCCAGTGCCAAGGAAGGCCATGGACCAGGGAATCTTGAGTGTCTTTATGCAACATATGCAGGGCAACCAGATGATCAAGCCCAGTCAGCATGGGTTCATGAAGGGCAGGACCAGCTTAGTGAACCTGATTTCCTTCTATGACAAGGTGTCCCACTTAGTGGATGAAGGAAAGGATGTGGATGTTGTTTATCAGGATTAGGAAAGCCTTTGACACTCTTTCCCACAGCATCCTCCTGGAGAAACTATCTGCATGTGGCTTGGATGTGTGGACAATTTACTGGGTTAAGAACCGGCTGGATGGCCAGGCCCAAAAAGTGATGTCTAGTGGGATTAAACCCAGCTGGTGGCCACTCACTAGTGGTGTTCCCCAGGGCTCAATACTGGGGCCAGTTCTGTTTAATATTTTTATCAATGATCTGGACAAATAAATTTTGTGCACCCTCAGATGACTCTAAACTGAGTGAGAGTATTATGGAATAAAGCTGAAAGTGGGGAGATTCAGGCTGGAGGTGAGGAAGAAGTTCTTCCCCATGAGCGTGGTGAGAGCCTGCACTGGGTTGTCCAGGGAGGTGGTTGAGACCCCATCCCTGGAGGTGTTTAAGGCCAGGCTGGATGAGGCTCTGACCAGCCTGATGTAGTGTGAGGTGTCCCTGCCCATGGCAGGGGGGTTAAAACTAGATGATCCTTTTGGTCCCTTCCAACCCTGACTGATTCTATGATTCTATTGATCTGCTGAAGGGTAGGAAATCACTGCAAAGAGATTTGGACAGACTGGATAGATAGGCCAAGGTCTGTTATGTGAGGTTTAACAAAGCCAAGTGCCAGGTTCTGCACTTCAGTCGCATCAGCCCCATGCAATGCTTCAGGCTCGGGGCACAGTGACTGGAAAATTGCTTGGTGGAAAAGGACCTGGAGGTGTTGGTTGGCAGCTGTCTGAACATAAGTTTGCAATGTGCTCGGGTGGCGAAGAAGGCAAATAGCATCCCAGCCTTTTTCAGGAATAGTGTGGTCAGCAGGAGTAAGGAAGTGCACTCAGCACTGGTGAGGCTGCATCTTGAATACTGTGTTCAGTTTTGGGCTCCTCTCTACAAGAAGTGCATTGAGTTGCTAGAGCGTGTCCAGAGAAGGGAAAAAAATCTGGTGAAGGGTCTAGAGAACAAATCTTATGAAGAACATCTGAGGGAACTGGTATTGTTTAGTCTGGAGTAGATGAGACTGATGGGAGACCTCACTGCTCTCTGCAACTACTTGCAAGGAGGTTGTAGTGAGGTGGGGGTCAGTCTCTTCATTCTAGTTATCAGGTCAAAGGATGAAAGGTAATGTCCTGAAACAGTGACAGGGAAGGTTTAGGTTGGATATTAGGAAAAATATTTTTCTGGAAAAAGCGCTCAGGAATTGGAATTTGTTGCCAGGGAGGTAGTGGAATAAGATATTTTCAGAAAGGTTGGCAAAAAAATAATTCGTTTCTTCCATCAGATAATAGCTTTTACATGAGATAATAGCAAACTTTGATTAGGGAATACAGGGAAAATTTGGATCGGGAGTTCATATTGACATGTTCAGGTTTGTGAACTCCAGCCAGATACTCCCATACAGGCCTTAATTTTGACAATTGGTGAGGACCTCCCTGTGTTACCCTCACAACCACCAATACGAGGTAGAAAGTTTATGGCAAACAAGGGGGAAGGAAGTAGGGCATAACTTATGCATTACTCTATTTTTGTATTTTTTTCCCCTATGAATTAAAAAAAAATAATAATTTTGGACTTCCAGTGCACATATTTTTAGAATACTGAATCTCTGCGAAAGTTTGAATTCTTTAGTACGTGTAAAAATACAAATAAGAGAAATGCAGATAAAGTTGGTTCAATAAAAAAAAAGACAAAGAGGTTCTCAGCAGGTCCCATCAGAGCTTTAGATAGCAGTATAGTGCTCTTTGAAATCACAAATAATTTAGATTGTCAACAAATAGATATTTTTTCCTGATTTAAGTAGGCCTAGAGAGAAATGAAAGGGCAAATTAAAGAGCAGGCTTATTTTTTAGTAGGATACACTCTACTGCATGTTTCTTACTGTGCAAGTAAAACAATTTCTAGCTCCTATTTAAGCCATTAGATCCTCCTCTCAAATAATAGCCCCTTCCATTTCAGCTAATCATTCCTGTCCTGAGACCAGTAACTTTTGTTTGATTGAATCATGCCTTGTGTTTGACTAATGCAAAACTTTCAGAGAGACATCTAACTTGGATTTTAAAATAGCAAAAGATTTGCCACTTCCCTTACAACACCTTCAAAAGCTTAATCACTGTCATTCTTTGAAAGTCTGAATTTGTCTGTCTTTTGCTTTCACCTGTTGGCTGCTAAATTAATAAAGCATTCAGGATGATAGTCAGCAAGACTAACTAAGCCCCAGGGAGGTAATCTCCCTGGGCTCTGTCTACAGGCAGAAATAGGACCCTCCTGGGGGTAATTCAGAGCACCAGAACTTTGTATTCTGCTCTAATTGTCCCCGTGACGATACTATTTTTCTACACAGATTAGAGAAAAAACCTTTAAAGGCAAGGTTGTGGATTGAGAATTAACCTGGGTAAATATCACATCCTGCAGCTTCATATATTATTCCATGGAGGTACATGTACTCTGTAATCAGGTTGCCTTTAAGTTCTGCTTTTAATGAGACAAATAAGTGGAACAACTTAAGCACAACTTTCCTCTTTGAAATCCAGGACCCGTGCATTTAACTTTTCATTGGCATTTTTAATTTAATTGACATCAGAAATATATATCAATCTCATTAATTAATTCATTTATATGAAATAATCAAAGTTTAACACAGAGGCAACTCAATGTTTCTTTTTAATTTCCTATTTACAGTCTCCTTGTCTAAACATTCAGGAGTCGATTTACTTGTTTAGATGGATTTTTTTTATCACCACAAGGAGGTCGATATTACTCTCTTCTTCTGTTGCCCTTGAATTTTTTTCAGAGAAAGAAGGTCCAATCAGATGAGACCTCACCAACTCACATACTTTGAGGCCAGAGAAAGGAATCATTTGAATCTACATCGTTCAGCACAAATCTATGTCTTTTAAAATCTTCTTTATTCTATTTTTTGCGTTCTTGTGGCCTAAAAGAAAGCTGGCAAGGAACTTTTTAGGATATCAGGTAGTGATAGGACTAGGGGGAATGGAATAAAGCTGGAAGTGGGGAGATTCAGGCTGGAGGTGAGGAAGAAGTTCTTCCCCATGAGAGTGGCGAGAGCCTCGAATGCATTGTCCAGGGAGGTGGTTGAGGCCCCATCCCTGGAGGTGTTTAAGGCCAGGCTGGATGAGGCTCTGGCCAGCCTGATCTAGTGTGAGGTGTCCCTGCCCATGGCAGGGGGGTTGGAACTAGATGATCCTTGAGGTTCCTTCCAACCCTGACTGATTGTATGATTCTATGATTCTATGTCTAACCCTTCTCTCAGTCAAGTTTTCCCACTTATCTAATCTGCACATTCACTGAGGAAAATGAAATCACCTCTTTCTTGTCTCACATTTAGTAAAGTCCAAGGATAACTCAGTATCTTCTCCTCCTTAAGTTGCATTTTGGTCATACTCTCCATTAACTTTCTGTTTTGCACTCTAAAACATCCATTCTTTGGATGGTTGTCTAACCTGATTTCCGTCTCTGTCTGTTGCCTGTCTCTAACATGTGAACCTCTATGCCAAAGTAGAGTACCTAAAGTCGAACACTCTTCTTCACAAAATCTCTCTGGTACTAGATACATTTGAATAGAAATTATTAATTCAATTAATTCACACAGTTTGCCTCGCTGTTAATGTATTCTGGACTGACATATGATTTTCTTTTCTTTTTTTTTTGGTGGCTTTTGTTTTTGCTTTTTACAGCAGCATTATATTTCTGGCTCTTATTCAATTTGTGGTAATTATTACTCCCAGATCCTTTTCTGCAGTAATATTGTCGAGACAATAAGTCCCCATTTTGTATTTATGCATTTAATTTCTCCTTATGTGAAGCACTTTGCCTTTGTCCGCTCTACTTTACTCTTGTTGATGTCAAATCATCTCTCTCATTTAGCACAGAACTCTTGAATTTTTATCCTGTCTTTCAGTATGTGTGAGGCAGGAAACCATCCATAAATTTTCCAAATCACTTCTAATGAAGGGTCAAAGTCATTAACAAAACTGTTCAGTAGTACCACACCAAGGCAGACCTCTCTGATACTTGCTGGAATTGTGTTTTTTGACTGACAGTGAACAGCTGATAAACAGACTTTGAATATGGCACAAAATGTCCTATTTCTCATGTGCTTGTCAGGCAATCACCCATTTACTAGATATATCAGCAAACAGATCTATATTACAAACAGTTTAGGGGGATATGAGTATAATATTTGCAATAGGTAGCATCTTATGGTTGATTTAGCTTGAAATAGAAATGCAGTTTCTCTATTAAAAGCAATGATAAGTACAAAAGCAACTATATAAACAAAAGTGTTTTCCAGTTACTACTATATGATGGAAAAAACAACATTCCTGTAGAAATAATGAAAAAGTTATTAAAATGATCCAAATTGTATCTACAGATTCTATTTTTATCACATTGTGAATACACTCAGTTAGTTCCAGCCACTTCTTATTTGTGATTGCTCTGTGAGAAGCAAAAAAAACAGTTTTTCCAAATCACATGCACATCTCTGGAGGGAATGAAAATGGTATTACAGCTACCATTATTTCTTTCTGCCTAATGGTATTCCTCTGCCTCCGCATGAAAAATCAGTAAAAAGTGAATGTAAGAAATATTGCAGGAATGATGGACCGTGTTTGCCTAAACACAAACTACAGAGTTAGTTTATTTTCCTCTGAAAAGATTCAGAGTTGTATTATAAAGAAAAATCTAATAAATTGCTTTAATGGACTTCACAGTTGATTTTCTGAAATCATAGTTAACATGGTGAACTCATAACCCAGATAACCCAGGACTTGGTTTGTTTAAACATGTCTTTGTGTATGGTTTAGAAATGAAGAACCATTCCAGTAGCTGTTTTTTTTTTTTTCCAGTTCCTCTGGAAGAGTATTGAGTGAAACACACATATGAGTTCTGAAGTATGGTTTGACAAACATCAGTTGCAAAGCATTCCATCAGCATCAACTTGTCTTGCCAGTGTATGAGGAGAGGCTGAGGGAGCTGGGGTTGTTTAGCTTGGAGAAGAGGAGGCTCAGAGGTGACCTCATTGCTGTCTACAACTACCTGAAAGGAGGTTGTAGCCGGGTGGGGGTTGGTCTCTTCTCCCAGGCAACCAGCAGCAGAATGAGGGGACACAGTCTCAAGTTGTGCCAGAGGAGGTGTAGGCTGGATATTAGGAGGAAGTTCTTCACAGAGAGAGTGATTTGCATAGGAATGGGCTGCCCAGGGAGGTGGTGGAGTCACCGTCCCTGGAGATGTTCAAGAAATGACTGGATGTGGCACTTAGTGCCATGGTCTAGTTGATTGCTTAGGGCTGGGTGATACATTGGGCTGGATGATCTTGGAGGTCTCTTCCAATCTGGTTGATTCTATGATTCTGTGATTTCAGCAGAGCGGTTTCTGATGAAATCCCTGAGCAAAGGTGTTTGAAATACTGGTCTAATTTGCCAAATCAGTGTGTCTAAAATATCTTCTTTACACTTTGGTTTAATTTAAAAAAAAAAAAAATCTGAAAATGTATCACTAGAGTTTACATTTGATATATATACACATCTTGGCATTGTTGAATTTTAGCCATACCATTCCCAGTTTATTTATATAAGCATGTATGCACATGTACATTTGCATGCATACTTTTAAATAGTTGTCTACATATAGTTATATATATCTGTATTATAAATATAGCTTTATAGGTACGCATACATAAAGCATATTTATGTAATTAGCAGAGTGTGTGGGTCTGTAAATAGTGACCTCATTAGACTGAGACCAAGACAAGGACTACAAGATTGGTCTGCTCAGTTAGTAAGAAGAAGGTGCAGTATTTAGAACTGCTGAGAGAGTAAAGAATTTGGATACAAAAACTAAGCCTGTGTCAAACTTGATGAATTCAAACACCTGCCTTGTGGAAGAGTTTGAGAAATACAAGATTAATGACACAAAGGATATTTTAAGTTTAGAATGTGAAACAGCCAAAGAAAACATCTTAGAGCCATGATATCAACATTGAGATGAGATATTGTTAACTTGCTGACTGTAAAGCTAGCATAAGAAAAGTTGCTGCTATATATATATTACTGCTGTTTGTTGATATCTAGGCAGGTTCAA
This sequence comes from Indicator maculatus, assembly GCA_013399975.1. NCBI lineage: Eukaryota > Metazoa > Chordata > Aves > Piciformes > Indicatoridae > Indicator > Indicator maculatus. The sequence goes on along the minus strand of VXBD01012190.1, from coordinate 132,826 downwards.
AAAAATACACATAGCAACACAAACACAAATAAACCACTCTGTATCACTATGGTCTTAGGAATACCCACTGTGAAAGGGAACTGGGTTTTTGCCACCAAAAAAAAAAAAATGATGTTTTAGAAGAATATGAGATCCATTTAGCAGTAACAATAATAATAGCCTGCTTAACTTTAATGAAATGTATTTTATTAATTAATTTCAGTTAGAGACAAAGACCAACTTTAATATTAAAGCATAATTATAGCATATACCAGGTGAATGCCATTCTCTTCAATTAATTACCATAGGGATGGCCTCATTACAGTTTATGATAAAGAGTTCATTCATTTTTTAACAGCTATGTTTCCATTAAATGTGAACCAAGAAGATTTTAGAGTAAATAATTAAAAAGCAAAATGCCCTTTTACAGTGACCTTCAAGCAAGATGGGAGAGTAAAGGCCTACCTAAAGTAAAATAATGAAATTTATCTAAGCAGCAGATCCTAATTTTAATAGTTGTATATGCTATTCTCCCTGTGTAGAGAAATAATTTTGTTGGCTTCTTTCATTTCCCCACTAAGTGCTGATCAGTACAGGCTTTTTGCTCAGTGTCCTCTTGGGAAAAAGAAAAAAAAAGGTGATGGTCACCCCATAAACAAATGCCTGACAGGACTCTCTAGAGTGCTAGTTGGATTTGATGAAAAGACACAGGAGACAACTCCTGCTTAAAATGTTTACTGCCTCTGCTAGCATAAGAAAAGGTCTCCACTGCTAAATAATAGTTTTTGTTACCTGGTATCTGAATTTAATGAGAGCTATGATGTTGATGTACTCTGCCTCATCCAGCTGATGCCTAAATATCAAGTCCTTAGTACAGCAATAGTTGTGAAGGCAATTTCTGGAGAGTCCCAAGTGCAGCCAGTGAAAGAGTAGTGATTTAAGAGGTCTTCAGATGAAGAGGCTCCTTACCTACATTTAAATAAATCCATCGGATCTCCTGGAAGTTTTCAAATACATTTCCCTCTCAACCTTTGTTGTCAGTAGAGGGAATGTGAGCATTTGCACAAAAAGAATTGCTCAATTAGGCACTTAAGAGTGTAGACCCAGGCCAGTGCTGTAACTTGGGCAGGAAGTGCTGTCATAAAGAGACTACAGAGCATCAATACATAGCTCTAGAAAATGGAAGGGTTGAGGTGGAGATAAACAAGACAAGGTGGACAGAAGGGGCCATGAGCAGGCAATATTAGTCTTTTTTTTCGCCAGAGGAAGTATATAGCAAAACCAAGACTTAAGATAAGCTGTGCTAAATAGTGCCATAGAAAGTTGTGGCTTTAATGCCATGGGGAAAAAAAGCTTCTTAAAAGATTTCTCACAGAAGTCTAGTACAGTAAAAGCCCTCATTACATTCAGAATGTTATATTTCTCAGCACTTCAATGTCAGTGGAAAATAAGACAACCAAATACCATGAGAGTTAAATTTTTCAAGCAAAATGTAGTTTACAGGCCTTGGGGTCTAAGATCTGGGGGTTTTGAGGATGCAGATAGAAAGTTTTCAGAAGCACCTACCACTACAGAATTTGTTGAAAACCATATCTACATACCTGAGCATGTGATTTGTTTTTCAGTGGGCATGAAACCTATTGGCTTAATAAAGGTGAGAGTAATTAGATGCATATACACTGACTGCTGGATTATGAGATATTGAGGTAACTCAAATTGAAAGGGACACAAGAGGCCTCTAATACAGCCTTCAACTGTGATTAGGGCAAGTAGCTGAGTGTTTTATCCAACCGAGTCTTGGACATCTTTGAAGTTGAAGACTATGCAACCTCTCTGGGCAGCCTTCTCCACTGCTTGACCATCCTCATGAGGACAAAATCTTCTCCTCAGCATAGTGTCTTCTGAACACCAGTTCTTCAGTTTGTGCCCCCCACCTCTTGTCCTCCCTTGCTCCACTGTAGAGCACCAGGCATCATCATCTCAGTAGGGCACTGAGGGGCTGGTAGGTTCCCCCAGATCATCTTTTCATCAAGCTGAATGAGCCCAACTGCTTGTAATGCAAATATTCCACCCCCCCAGCCATGTTTGTGGCCCCTTGTGGAATTCACTTGAGTTTGGAACTTTCTTTGATTGAAGTTTCAATAAAATACATAATTTCAAATATTTATGACTGAGAACAACCTTTTTATTGCCACATAACAATCTAATATTTCCCAGTTCTTTGCTCACAACACTAGAGCTGGCCTATGCAGTGCAAATGGGTTTATGCCTAAAATATACCAATTCCTCTTTCTAGTCAAATCAAGTTTGTGCAGGATAGCTTTTTTGGGAAGACACAGTGTTTCCCACCTCTGGGTGAACTGCAATTGCATTCAGAACAATATCTATGAATAATAAGCATTCAGTAGAGAAATGTTTACAACAAAGTTGGATAGCAAGAGAAATAACTAAACATAATCCAGAGAAAGAGTGGCAAACCTATCTCATTCAAAACCCTGTTTCTTCTCAACCAGAAATAGAGTGCCACAGGCAAAAAGGCTGAGCTCCTGGGAAATGTCGCCTGGGGTTGTATTGCACCGTGCACATAACTGGTGATTTGGCTGAACATTCAGTTAGAAGTAGCTCTGCTGAATACATGCTTTAAAGGTATCTAAAAACATGTGGTGTATAATTGAATTAAAAAGGATTAAATTAAGTACACAAAATTGCTTGCCTTTACAAGTAATATGCTGTATTCTGTGCTTAGAATGAAAAAATCTCAGCACTTGGATTGTGAGAAAGCTGCTAAATTATTTTCACTCTAATTAAATGCACAGCATACCTCTCCTTTTCTCAGCTCAGCGTGGACAGAGGCCTTCTGTAGCCAGACTACTTATGCAGACTACACATGCTCACTTTTTCTATTGCAGACAAGGTCATAATTTTAAAAGGGCAAGATAAAAAAGAAACAAGCATAGAGGTAGACTAAACTGAGTTGCATTACTGCCCTAAACACAAATTGCTCTGGTTGAATAATTAGACACAGTCTGCCCAGCTCTCTTGGCAGACATGGACTTCATTTCTGTGCCTCAGGTTTCGTAAATAACAAAACTGTAGGCTTCATTCCTCTCTGAGCCTTCCAAAATGATAGAATCTTAGAATGGTTTGAGTTCAAAGGGACCTTTCTGGGTCATCTAGACCAACGTCCCTGCAGTGTGCAGGGACATCTTCAGCTAGATCAGGATGCTCAACCTGTCCTGGGGTTGGGGTATCTACCATCTCTCCAGGTAATCTGTTCATGTTTCACCAACCTCCTTGTAAAAAAAAAGTCTTACTTATATCTACTTCAAAACTCTCCTCTTTTAATTTAAAACCATTACCCCTTGTCCTGTCACAACAAGAGATTGGTAAAGCAGGAACACTATCCAACTTAAAGAAGGATAAGAACAATTATCAGCATTTTTCATGTGGGTTTTTTTTTTTTTTTTTTTTTTTTTTTTTGTAAGGAAACACATAGGTTCAAAGGCTGGAAAGAAAAAAGCAAGAATTTATACATGAATCAGAATTGCTACCAAATGAGTAGGTGCTGGCTGACCTTTTCTGAGTGTAGAATTTAGGCATTTAAGAGTATTTTTTTAAAAAATCTTACAGGCTTGAGAAGAGCATGGAAATACATATACACTTTAGAGGTCCTAAAGACTAAGGGGAGGGACCTTTTAGGATATCAGGTAGTGATAGGACTAGGGGGAATAGAATGAAGCTGGAAGTGGGGAGATTCAGGCTGGACTTGAGGAGGAAGTTCTTCCCCATGAGAGTGGTGAGAGCCTGGAATGGGTTGTCCAGGGAGGTGGTTGAGGCCCCATCCCTGGAGGTGTTTAAGGCCAGGCTGGATGAGGCTCTGGCCAGCCTGATGTAGTGTGAGGTGTCCTTGCCCATGGTAGGGGGGTTGGAACTAGATGATCCTTGTGGTCCCTTCCAACCCTGACTGATTCTGTGATTCTATGATTCTATGATTCTATGACATACCTACTTTCTCTGAATTGTAAGCAGTATAACCAAAATCCCAAGCAAGCATTAATGACTGATTCCTTTTACAGTGTCTCAAGTCAAGTTGTAGGAAGTAACTATTTCATTCTATGGACTAGAGCTTTAGAAATGCGTGAAAGGGGTGGAGGTAGAATATGATATTCCTCTCCACTCACTTGTCTGTCAGAAAAACCTAAAACATTTTACATCCACAGTAGCCTATGGTGAGATTTTCAAGGGTGCAGGAGTCTATCTACAGAAACTGAAACAGAATCAAGACAGAGAAAAGAATATGGGGAAAAGTTGTTTTGTTCTGCAAGGACAAGACTACTCTTCAACAGTGTAACTTAAATGGACTGATCCTGGCAGAGCATTTGCCTGCAGATGTCCATAACCCAGTCAACCATACTTATACACATTGTATTTAAGTTCATGTTCCCCAGTGGTGCAATTTGTTAAGATTTCTAGACCTCACCAAAGATTAATCACAGTTATTTAGGAATGAACTCTGACTTCACATTGATTGATTTTATATCTATATTCATGTTATTAGGAAACAATGGGATGTTTGCATTCATGCAAGAAATCAGAGAAATGGCTGTGAATAGATCTGAAACTGGAGCAGTTTTCAGAGGAAAGGGAGTGTACAGAGTTAATAAACCAACTCTCTGGATCAGTTTCCTGGTCGTGTCATAATACCACTAGACAGAAATGTTCTCAAACGGCTGTAAGTACTCACAGGTGAAATAAAACTCCTGTATTTGAAGCAAACTGTCACTGAATCTCTGGGAAAATGTGCACTAGAAGAGGAAACAGGAACTCTTAGGTGATGAAAAAAAAAAACCTCACCCCAGAGAGGTTAAAAAATGTATAGGATTGGAACTTCTGCCTTTAACTAGCCCTTGAACATAAATCTATTATGCATGCATAGTGTGACTGTGTGCAAGAATGTGTACACAGGGATAGGTGACACACTGAACTTGGTGCTCTAAAGGCTGGCAAAGGTGCTAGATGACGTGACAGGGGAAGAAGAAAAGATGTTATCTGCTGATATAATTCGATTAAAACACACTTGCTACAACATTCTGAAACTACAATTTAGGGCAGAGAGAGCAAATTGTGCATTTCATAGAATCATAAAATTATTAGGGTTGGAAGAGACCTCAAGGATCATCTAGTTCCAATCCCCCTGCCATGGGCAGGGACACCTCACACTAGATCAGGTTGCCCAGAGCCCCATCCAGCCTGGCCTAAAAACCTCCATGGATGGGGCCTCAACCACCTCCCTGGGCAACCTGTTCCAGTGTCTCACCGCCCTCATGGTGTAAAACTTCTTCCTAATATCCAATCTGAACCTACCCACTTCTAGTTTTGCTCCATTCCCCCTAGTCCTATTGCTGCATGACATCCTAAAAAGTCCCTCCCCAGCTTTCTTGTAGGCCCCCTTCAGATACTGGAAGGCCACAAGAAGGTCTCCTCAGAGCTTTCTCTTCTCCAGACTGAACAGCCCCAACTCTTTCAGTCTGTCCTCACAGACAGCCCTCTGATCATTCTTGTGGCCCTTCTCTGGACAAATTCCAGCATGTCCAAATCTTTCTTATAATAGGGGCTCCAGAACTGGATGCAGTATTCCAGGTGGGGTCTCACCAGAGTGGAGCAGAGGGGGAGAATCACCTCCCTTGACCTGCTGGCCACACTTCTCTTGATACAGCCCAGGATGTGATTGGCTTTCCAGGCTGCAGTGCACACTGGTGGCTCATGATGAGCTTCTCATCCACCAGCACCCCCAAGTCCCTTTTCAACTTGATTCACAAATTATTTAACTTATATCTGTCTTTGCCAATATTAGAGGACTATTCTCCAACTCAATTTCTCATACAATCAACACCTCATACAGAATACTTGAATAAATATCATGCTGCTTATGTCATACACTTACCTTGCAAACACATTGCATGCAGTCATGTATATGTTTATGTTTGTTTAATATGTGGAAAATGCACATGCATAACACTGATTTTTTGAAAAATCATGTAAGGGTACCCTGCATTCTGCCATGAAAAGACATAGATTAAGCTCTAGCAGGCATCCAGGCCATGAAAGCTAAGGTCTTTCTGGTGATAGAGAGAAAACATTTACTCCCTTTAGTTTCACTGATCTCTCCATTTGACCACAGTAAAACTTTCTCTTGCTAATTTACACTGCAGGGGGCTTCTGCCATCACAGCTGTAAAATTGACTATGGGGAGAGAGAGAGCTCACTGAAAAATCATGACTGAAGTGAAATACAGTCGGTTTTAATTTAAAACTTGAAAAATGTTGGCTTACCAACTGGTGACGTTTGGAAGAATGCTGTTCTGATGTTTTGTTTAAACTCCCCTTTATCAAGTTGCCTACAAAATGCTCCCGACTGTATTCTGACCACTCCAATTTACCATCCCAACTTTAATGCTGCAGCTTATTAATTTGTTTACTGCACAGAATATATCTTTGAAATACAAGGGACAAGGATTGATCTTTTAATTTTCTATTTTGAGTGAACAATGCTGCCAAGGTCATTACCAGAATTTAGCATGCAGTCCATTTACTTTTTGTGACTCTATCCCCAGGATCAAATAGATACAGGTTGTAGTGACTTTGCCCTCTCCTAAAACGTCTGATGCAGTCTGCATATTGTCAAGGTGAGCCATGCTCTATGTCACTATTCAACTGATGGGTAGTGTCAACTGAAAGTACTTTTCCTCCCCCATCAGTACCAGAAATCTCTGACAGAAGAGTGAACAGGAAAGAGAATAACTGAGTTAAAACTCAGGTGGATGAGAAAAATATTTCTGGCTCTACCTCTGAGATAAACCACTGTTCAAGAGAAAAATGTAGGATAACAAAGATGTCACAGTGGTTTTTTTACATCACCACACAATATCTGAAACATCTAGAAGATGCACTACAGTAAAATGTATTTGGCCCAGAACATGCAGAGCTTTGTTAAATATTTGTTTGCTTTCAGTTTCTAGGAATCACAGACAAAAGGCTGGGATGGAATCTTGGAGGCACTGACTAGATGAGCTCTTCACAATTAAAACATTTCAAACATCTGTTCAAAGTCATTAGATCACAGTGATAAAGTCTTCGTTCTGCATTGTCACTAATGTAAAACTTATCCTGGTGGGAAAATTGTTTGTTTTGCCAGCTTGAGAACATTTTGTTTCATTTAATTTCTTTTAATTCTTTTTTTTCAGCATTTTTATCTGAGTGAATTTTATTATTCCCAGACAAATCATAAAATCTAAAAAAAAAACAACAAAACCCACAAAGCTCTGTTAGATTTTTGTCCTTTTTTTCAGTTTGTTTTGAAACCTTTTTAGAGTAATTACCAAAAGCAATTAGACAGGGCCAGTTTAATGAATGCACAACAGAAGGAAAAACCAGTTCTGTGGGGAATGGGTATTCCATCACTGGAAAAGGGCTTCCTGTCAACAACTTCTTATCCATCATGAAGAAAGCTATCATGTAATTAACATTGCAAATGAGTCAGCAAGCAATCAGTCAGTGATATCTCCCCAAAACATATGACACTTACTGAGGACCCCTCTTTACAGAAAAATCACTGAGCCATACAGTGGCTTCATTTGTGTCATGAAATTTGCATTAATTTATGCAAGTGTAAGTAGTCTTTGTGAGAAAAAAAATAAAGATATAGCCTTAAAACCATCACACTATGTTTCTACATGCATGGAATTTTAGAAGTAACAATATCACATCCTGTTCTCTCAGACTTTATATGTTGTGCCAGATGGTACATGTACACTCCAATATGATTAATATCTTTGTGTAAAATGATCAAACTACTTATTTTTCCACATAACATATTAATAAATATCACTAATATTCCCCTGTGGAGTTGCTCTTACCAGCTTCTGCAGTTCAGAATGAAAGATTAAGAGTAATAAAACAAATTAATCATTTCAGTTAGCTATAGAGATATCCTTTTTAAGGCTTTAAAACAAAAGAGAAAGCTGTTGTCAAACCAACAGCTGTTGATGTCAGTGCAAAGGCTCCACCAAACAAAGAATTTCTGAGCATTGTTCTCTACAGGAATTTATATTTTTATATATATATATATGCACATATTTATCTTTATTTCAGTGGTTGATGAAAGAAAAAACAAAATCAAATCAGGCTCAAGCAAGTCTGTAAACAAAGCAAACAAAGAGATGAAACACTTCAGATAAAATACAGTGTTGTGTATGGTATGTGCTTTGATCTCTTTAGGCTTTTTTTGAGTGCTGACATCAGAAAACACTTTAAAAATTCCTGTACAGAGGGCACATGAAAAGTTAAAAACAGGTCTCCTGTCTCAGCAAGGAGTATAATCTATTTTCCTAACAGTGAAAGGCAGTAAAATCAGGGGCACTATCACCTAAATGGTTGAGAATTGTACTGTAATTCCTCAGTATTCTTATCTTGCTATTTTCATCCTGAATTAATGTGTGTTTGTGATCAGCAAACACAAAAAATAATCACTGTATCCTGTTTGGGGTTTAGTCTTTTAATTCAAGAAGGCAAAAAGCCCCAAACAAACAACCAACTCTCCAAACAAACAAAACAAACAAACAAAAACCACCAACAAAAAGAAACCCCAAAACACTTCAGAAAATGCTTTTTAGGGCACAGTTTCAGTTGAAAGATTGCTTTACCAATTATTTTAAAGTGTATTTTCTGCAACAAAACCACAAACAAACAAAAAACCAAAAGCCAAATTTCAAATGACAGTGTCTTGGATTTCTGCAACTAGTGCTGTTATGTCTTGATGAGGCTGGTCCTCACACTACTTGAAACAAGTAAGGGATGAAGAATGCATTGTAACTATTGATTTTGTGCTTTTTTTTACCCTTACAGTTCCTGAGGCCTTGAGAAGTTTATAGTATTTAATTTCAAATGTTTTATTTTTAATAATATATTTGGTGGTATTTGCCATCAGGGTGAAGTTATTATTTGTTTATATAAATGAACACACATTTATTACCTCATTTTTATTAAAAGGGAGATAGTACCTCTGGTCAAAAGGAAATTTCCTACCATCACCTTCACAGCCTGCACATAACCTGGAACTCCCTACACTTTTTTTCAGAGATGCAGCACCCCTATAAGGGTCCAAACCCCCAACTTTCTCCCAGGGAGGAAGTGGGACACCCCAAACCACTGCTGAATGAGGGCTTTCCCTCTCTCCTCTTCTGTGACAATGATCTGACATCAAAATTTACTTATTTATTTAGAAAGTGCATTACTTACTAACAAATTCATTAAAAAATATATGTTTTTAAATCATCAAGTCCACTTGAGTGGCTTTATTTGGTGGGGAGGCTCACCTCTGCCATCTCCCCTTCCCATGCATAGGGACTATTCTCTGGTAGGAAGAGCCTTTGAGATGCAGAGTATCTTTCTGAACTCCTTGTTCCCAGCCAGCAGAACAGCTGAATCCTGTGGCTTGGAAATATGCCATTACCCTGCAATTGCCTCCCTGAAGTTTGTTGTGTGGTTGCTTATCTATATTACTTCCAGGCTCGTTTTCCCAATTGCATCCTATTAAGCTACAATGCATTGACATAGGGAAGTTTATAAACCAATATGTTACTCACCCCACTGAAAAGTTCAAAGGTGGGGCTTCTAAAACACTTCAATATTCTTAAATGATGGCATAATATTTGGTTTTATCATATGCAGACAAACAATTACTGCGGCATTTTTAATATTTAATGTCTATTTAAAATAGTTTTTTATTTAGAGCATTTTGACTGATTTATACATCTTTTTTGCACCACCCCCAAAATTAAATATTAGGCATTGTAACATCTTTTTACTTAGGAAAACCTGAACGAAACAATAATGAAACAATCTCTTGGACCAGCAAATCATTGCCAAGTTAGCAGAAGAGCCTGCTTTCACCATTAAAATTTAAACCAAAGGAAAACAAAAGATGGTTAAATAAGTTGGTGCCTTTGTAGATGAGTATATTTTGAGTAGTAGACTGGATAAAAAGTAAAGTTCTTCATAAATCTTTTGTTAATGACCAAATTTCACCCACACACTATTAGAAATATAATGAAAGCCTACTGCAGGAAATAAAACCAGGTGTCTTCACCTCTTGCAGGTTTAATCATAGAATCATAGAATCAGTCAGGGTTGGAAGGGACCACAAGGACCATCTAGTTCCAACCCCCCTGCCATGGGCAGGGACACCTCACACTACATCAGCCTGGCCAGAGCCTCATCCAGCCTGGCCTTAAACACCTCCAGGGATGGGGCCTCAACCACCTCCCTGGACAACCCATTCCAGGCTCTCACCACTCTCATGGGGAAGAACTTCTTCCTCACATCCAGCCTGAATCTCCCCACTTCCAGCTTTATTCCATTCCCCCTAGTCCTATCACTCCCTGATATCCTAAAAGGTCCCTCCCCAGCTTTCTTGTAGGCCCCCTTCAGATACTGGAAGGCCACAAGAAGGTCACCTCGGAGCCTTCTCTTCTCCAAACTGAACAGCCACAACTCTTTCAGTCTGTCCTCATAGGAGAGGTGCTCCAGCCCTCTTATCATCCTCATGGCCTTTCTCTGGACACCTTCCAGCATGTCCATATCCCTCTTGTAACAGGGGCTCCAGAACTGGATGCAGTACTCCAGGTGGGGTCTCACCAGAGCTGAGGGGGAGAATCACCTCCCTTGACCTGCTGGCCACACTTCTCTTGATGCAGCCCAGGATCTGGTTGGCTTTCTGGGCTGCAAGTGCACATTGACAGCTCATGTCGAGCTTCTTATCCACCAGCACCGATATATATTGCAATCGATATTGTTGATATACTAAGTTTTGTTTGTTTGTCTATTTGCTTTTACATCTTAATTTTCAGGAATCTCCTTAATTCTAATAACCCTCAGTTAAAAGGCTCAGTGATTATACCATACTTGCATAGCACCACGCAGCTCTGTATTTCATTCTTGTCCTGAATCTTATGACTCGGTTTCCCAGATCATGGTAAAAACTCTGATAACAAGACTTTTTGTGGTTTGATTTTGGTGTTGGTTTTGGTTCTGGTGTTGGTTTTGCTTTTGCTTTTGCTTCGGAGGGCTTCTTCATCCATTGTAATTTTTCTGATTTCTTACAGAAGGATCACTAGCACGGCAATTTTAGGCAGAAGGCTTTGTTTCTTATTCTCTCTCAATCAAAATAAGGCAGAGGAAGACTCAAACACCAGGTCTTTGATGATCCACACTTTAATTCTTAATCTGCTTCTCTGGGTTTATTTTGTTCCACAGATGCTGTTTATATAATTCTGACTTACAAATATTTACTTAATAGATGTTATAAATCCAAGGACCTTCACTGCAGTCCACTAGGCTGCACAAAGGAGTGCTGTTCAGAGATAGCTGCAGGACTGCAGCACAGAACTGAAAGGAGCAGTAGCTCACAGACTTTGCTGTACACAAGGTAAAGGCCCTTGAAATCATCATGACAAGCAATTTTAGTGACAGTATAAGGAGGAAAAAAAAGTTATTGCTAATTCTAATGAAAACCATCCTGTGAGGACATACACAGGAATAAATCCTTAACTGAAACTTGCATGTAAAAATGAGCACAAGCATTCTGCTTTTTAAAACAAATCTCATTGAGATATATTTTGAATTTACTTAGTCATAGAAGGTACAAACTCCATTCTACCATACTGTTATTTTCCTGCTAAGACACTGTGATTAATGACCTCTTATTTCCTATGAGTTTAAACTTTCCTGTGTTCTTTGTTCAAAAGAAAACAAATCCAAGGGTTTATAACTGTGGTTTTGGCAAACTCATAGCAGAGCAGGTGCCAACAAATGACATTTCCTGTAATCACCTTCAGCTCTATCATTAAAACAAAAGGACAATCTGACAGAATTCTGAACTATTGCTATAAATTAATGTCAGATGTATAAAATTCATGCATAAAATAAGCTTATCAATTTTCCTAAACATTTTCCTTATAATATTCTGAATATATAAAGCAAAACACATTAAGCCTATTGTGGTTTATCTGTTTAGTATTTCCTTTGTTTGATCATCTTTGCTTTGGAAAATCTCCACATTTCAGAGTGTGTTCCAAATCCTGGACATACAGGATAAATATTTAACATCAACAGAGCTCTCACATTTGAAGATTGCAGATAGATTCATTCCTTTATGCTGGTAGGTAAGACACTCCATGGGAGTATACACTGTGGGTGCTGCAGTGGCACACTTGTACAGAATTGGGCAAATTATGGAATAATGAATAATTTAATTATATAGAGAAATAAAAGTCTTTCAATAGATTCTAATTTGCCATTCTGACTAGGAAAGCAGTGACAAAAATAAAAACAGCTCCCAACAACTGTGAAGCAAAAGTAAAAACTAATGCAAACAGGAGCAACAAACAAAACATCCCAGTGTAGTTATTTGATAGCTTTATATCACTCCATTGTTGTTTATACATGTTATTATACAGTATGCATTCCCATTTCTGCTCAGCCTGGTGTCTCCCTAGAAGAAAGAGTTTAGTTACAGAAGAGGAGGCAGAACTTCTAACGAGGAAAAAGAAGTGACTTAATGTAGATTAAGTGTCTGAGATGTGCTGTTGACATTCTATACTGAGAAAACTTTTTGCATTTGCAGGTATTCCTGCTAGCAAGAAATAATGTGCCATGACTCGCTGTGATATTTTTGTCTGTCTTCTTTGACTATGATTTTTTTCATAATTTAGGGTTTTGTTTATTTGTTTTTTCCCCTAAGATATGCAGTCACTTATGCAAAGATTATGGAGGTGAAGATTTCTGGATTCTAAGTAGAGAGAAAGCTTTACAAGTGGCTGCTTTGTAGCCTCTGAAGTCAGGCATCTGTCCTAAAAGGGAAAATTACGAAGTGGTTTGTTTGTTTGTATTTCTTTAAAGTGCAGGAGGGAGACAGAATGATTAGATGATCGTAATAGTTTAATAGGCAGAATAACAGGCTGTCTAGCATTATCTCTTCTTATGCCTTCAGTTATGAGTGTTAGAACAAAAATGACTCACTGAGATTTCCTTTATTTAAAGTCAACATTTTTAGAAGGTTTCATCTGTTACAACCAGTTCCCGTGCATGCAGGATGCAATGCTGAGTTATGAACACCACAAAAAAAAAAAAAAAAAAAAAAAAAGATAATTACTCTTAGTGTGCTATGGGCAATGCTGCCAGCTGAGCTGTCTGTTTGGGAAAGACAGACCTCTATGCCCTCATGCAAAGTAAAGTGGATGTCACCTCAAGTCAGTTATCCAAGCACACTGCTTAACTGACAAAAGCAAACCAGTAGCCACATCCACCAGCAAACATCTCTCCAAACTCTTGATTGAAAGGCAGTGTTGTGTTTGTACAGTGGCTGAGGATATTCTGAGACCTTGTGTAATCTTTTCAAGCAGGAAAGGCTGAAAAGTTACCTGGTTGGCTGACCCAGCCATTCACAGGAGCTTTGAGGAATTTTGTGAAATGCAAGGATTTTGCCAGCCTTCAAGTCCAAAAACTGAGTGTGCATACTTTTGTACTGCTTTGATCCCACAGATATGCCAAATGTTTGGGGTTTCTAGCACTCTAGTAACTAGAAAGATAATGCAGTTCAGCAAAGAATGAAAAAATTTGGATCACTTTAAGACCTAAGTTTCATTCACTCGCTTCTATTCCTAGAAAGTTTGTCTGCTTTCCTATTTCTGAGTAAAGATTGTGCATTACATTTAAAACAGCCAACCATGAATACACTTCTTAATTAAAGAAGGAGAGTTTAGCAAAAGGTACTTGACAAAGATGCCATCAGTTAAAAAAATACTGAATTTATAACTCTCACTTCTGCTGCCATTGGAATGGGCATCTCTGATTACCTTGTCAAGAGTTACTCCAGCTTCTCTTGTCTGGGATAATGCTCACTCTACATGATTAGCACTCCTCTAGGTGTAGGACTCATCTCTTCAAGATTTTCCCCTTCTTTGTGAAATATAAGCCTCAAGAGGGAATCAGAAGTCACTTAGAAGAAGGCCCTCAGGCTTGCACAGGCTTCACCAAAAAATTTGTCTTGTTGCAATCTTAAATTCGGAGTTGAAGAGAATTACACAATGGTAAAGATGAATTCATCACTAATTTATCTGAATGAGGTACAGAGAAACCACAATGCTGATCCTGAAAAATGTTCACATTTTTCAAAATGTTCAAGTGTTGATAGATATTGGGAGAAAATCAGTAGGAATATGGTGGTGCCCATCAATTTTAATCTATAACCATAGAACTGTTTTGGTTGGAAAAGACTTCCAAGATCAGCAAGTCCAATCATCAACCTGACACCACCATGACCATTAAAACAAGTCCTGAAGTGCCACATCCACGTGTTTCTTGAACACATCCACTGACAGTGACTCCACCACCTCCTTAGCCAATGTATTCCAATGATTGACCAGTGTATAGCATTCAGTCACGAGGATCACTACAGTAAATACAATTCATAAAGAAGAGTTTGCCTGCATTAATTAACCCAATTATTTCTGTTGAATTCAATAGGTTGGCAACTAGCTCCAAAATGCATAACCTGATCCTAGAAAGACATCACAGCTTGTCCTAACCCTGGGCAAGTTCACCCCCTGGTTGTGAATTGCCCACAACTTCTGCACACATTCAAGCATGTTTATTCCACAGGGAGATTTTTTTCTATAGGTCACTTTGTAAGTATGGGGAATTGGCAATGTTTTAGCTTATTTATGTTGTAGGTGAGGGGCGAGCAACTGATGTCATTTACCTGGACCTGAGCAAAGCCTTTGACACTGTCCCACACCACATCCTGGTCTCCACACTGGTGACACATGGGTTTGATGGGTGGACCATGAGATGGATAAAGAATTGGCTTGATGACCACACCCAAAGAGTGGCTGTCAATGGCTCCATGTCCCAGTGGAGGCCAGTGACAAGTGGAGTCCCTCAGGGATCAGTCCTGGGACCAGTCTTGTTCAACATCTTTGTTGGTGACATGGACAGTGGCATTGAGTGCACCCTCAGCAAGTTTGCTGATGACACCAAGCTGTGTGGTGCAGCAGACATGCTGGAGGGAAGGGATGGCATCCAGAGGGGCCTTGTCAGGCTGGAGAGGTGGGCACAAGCCAACCTCAAGAGGTTCATCAAGACCAAGTGCAGGACCCTGCACCTGGGTTGAGGTAATCCAAGGACAAATACAGGCTGGGCAGTGACTGGCTGGAAAGCAGCCCTCAGGAGAGGGACTTGGGGGTGCTGGTGGACGAGAAGCTCAACATGAGCTGTCAATGTGCACTTGCAGCCCAGAAAGCCAACCAGATCCTGGGCTGCATCAAGAGAAGTGTGGCCAGCAGGTCAAGGGAGGTGATTCTCCCCCTCTACTCAGCTCTGGTGAGACCCCACCTGGAGTACTGCATCCAGTTCTGGAGCCCCTATTACAAGAGGGATATGGACATGCTGGAAGGTGTCCAGAGAAGGGCCACCAGGATGATCAGAGGGCTGGAGCACCTCTCCTATGAGGACAGACTGAAAGAGTTGGGGCTGTTCAGTCTGGAGAGAAGGCTCCGAGGTGACCTTCTTGTGGCCTTCCAGTATCTGAAGGGGGCCTACAAGAAAGCTGGGGAGGCTGGGGAGGGACTTTTTAGGCTACCAGGTAGTGATAGGACTAGGGGGAATGGAATAAAGCTGGAAGTGGGGAGATTCAGGCTGGATGTGAGGAAGAAGTTCTTCCCCATGAGAGTGGTGAGAGCCTGGAATGGGTTGTCCAGGGAGGTGGTTGAGGCCCCATCCCTGGAGGTGTTTAAGGCCAGGCTGGATGAGGCTCTGGCCAGCCTGATGTAGTGTGAGGTGTCCCTGCCCATGGCAGGGGGGTTGGAACTAGATGGTCCTTGTGGTCCCTTCCAACCCTGACTGATTCTATGATTCTATGAAATAGAGAAAATATTTCTTTCTATTTGTGGAAATCAGTCTCCTGTGTTTTCCCTTAAAAAAAATCACATTCCTTTAAAGGAACTATTGCTTTAAAAATAATTTATAATTTAATAATTTAAATGTTATGACATAAATTAATTTATACTTCATATATATTACTCACATGAGTTTAAAATAATTTCTTTAAGATTATTCCTTTATAAAGGAATTATTTCAATCCCTTCCGAAACAAATAATTTTTTTTTTGCTAAGAAATTTCTTCATTTTGCATTTTTATGTATTTATATATCAACTCAGTAGGTAATATTAAAAAAAAAAACAACAAACTAAAATGTAATCAGTCCTTTCCAGAGTTAAATAGAAATCAAGTGAATTCTGCTATTATTGTATTATTCATAAGACATCAAGCACTGCTTCTTTCTCTTATCTCTTAGACATTCTACTTAAGTTGGCTTCACTGGAGTGAAGAAATAAGATGCTAATGTATTCTATTAGTGAGCTTTTGGACTCTTCTTCTGCCCAGATTTTAGAATTCATGATTAGCTGAAAAAGACTCTAGACCCCTGTGACATGGTGGGAGAGAATTCTCAGCACGAGACCTGCAGTGAATGATGATGTGCATTATGTATGTGCCCTTCATAAAATTTCAGGGAACTTCTGTGTTTTCTCCTGGCCTTTAGCAACATGATAGAGTGATTTCTCAGGGGCTCCATGTTATCAGGCATTAGTAGCCCTGTTCACGTTTCTGGCTGCTCTGTGACCCAGTTCTGTAGTTGCTATGGTTTTACTAGATAAGCAGACTATTAGCTGTACACACAGAGCGGGAGAAATAGTTCCACTAAATGAGATGAGTAAAGAACTGCTGCTGCTCTTGTCTAAGTCTTTGAGATACTTTTAAGCCATCACATAGGATAGCTTATTTTGTAGGATTCACATAATGATAGCCACTTGTGATTGCTGCCATTCAAGGTGAGAAGGCACAAGAGGGAGTTTTTTAATGGTCCTACATGGCAATGCTTGTTAGAGCTGCAAGGTCCTGACAAGGATCTCAAGGGCTTTTGGAAAAACCAAAAAGCAAACAAACAAAAAAAAAACCAGCAGTAAAACTTCAGTATTTTATTTTTTTATGTAATCTGTATTTTATATTTCATCCCATGTGATGTTTTCAATATTAAGTAGAATTGAAAAAGACTATGAATGTAAATAAAAATATCTAAAATACAGGAAGAAACCTGGGAAGTCTTTTATAAAGGTAGTCTGGATTTTCAGAGATCAGGGAAGAGAATATAATGTAACCGAGATTCACAGCAACAACAAAAAATTCAGTTGCTGACCTAACAAAAAGACATAGCTAAATCCTGAAAAGACCTATGACATCTGAATAAAAACATATTAGGAAATGTCCCAAAAATTGTTTTTAATGCAGCCAGTGTGTGCATGAAAAAATATTCTTACTGTTCTTCAAGTCAGGAAGTGACAGCAGCTGATATATGGGTTTTCTATCAAGAGATTTGCAGACCTTCTATAAGAATGTCTTTAAGACAAACTTTTCTCATCAGGAGGTAGGAAATACAGAAAGATGTTAGTGAACCTAGTACAAACAAATGTTCTGAATAGTTAACTTTCATGAAGTGGAAGATGAGACAATGCAGACTTTTTTTTAATTATGCATTTTCAGCAGAAGCATCCAGTCACATTTTCGATTTTCTATTAGCACTACAGATTGTAATGACTTTGGCTCTATTAATTTATTAAATGGTATCCAGGAACGTTCCCAGACACTGGTACAAGTTCAGCCACACTCCCAAGCAGCTGAAATGTTCTCTGGTGTGTTTTTTGGCATGTACCAACTAGCACTATCCCAGATAATTCCCAGGAATGATATCAAAGTAAAGGTGCTGCAGGGGCCTTCCAGGGGGTCTTTTCCATGTGATTACCCATTTTGCTGAGTAGGAAAACCTACCAAAGGATCTCTGCCAACTGACTGCAGTGCCCTGGAGGCACATGTAATTTGCTGGTACAAAGACAGTTGTGTGTGTCAGCCAGTGAAAGACCATGGGACTGGTTTGCCTTGCAGTATCTCTGATGCAAAAACAGAAACAATCTGACTGAAAATAAATTAATATTTATATTGGTAAAAGTGAGAAGAAAGTAAAGTCCCAGACTGAAATAATGGTACCCAACAGTGTTTCAAATGTACTCTGTTTTCCAGCAATTATGCACAGTATGGCTCTCATTTGACAGCATTATGAGAAAGAATAGTGAGAAAAGAAAACAAGCACGCAGAGGGAAGTGATTTTTCCTTAATGCAATTTACTAGGGAAGACCATGAAATGTATAAGTACTGATGCCTTATGTAATTAATCCTCAATTCATGCATTCTATATATATAGAATATAAGTTGTTGTATATACCACATACATTGACATGTAATTGTCTCAGAACCAACATTGTCATCCTCGTATTTGAGAAATTCTTGATAGGAAGCCTAAATCATTTGGAGATTAAATATCCCTATATTTATCTAAATACATTTTGGAAAGAGAAAACAAACAAAATATTAGATAAAGACAGTACATGACAGTTCAGAAATTAAGCCATGAGCAGGAAGTACATAACCTTAGCATGGGTCCTAATGTTGTCTTCCGCACCAAGTTAAACCAACGTGGCCCTGAAAATGTTACTGTTACATCCTCATGATTCAGTGCAGGAAGCAGGATTTAACACTTGCTTCAGGTTTCCTATGGATTGTGATCATGAACTGTATATACTGTGACCCAGAAAGCTCACTTGGCAACTTTCTTGCAGTCATATGGGATTTTATTTTAGAAAGCTGCTTGTTTCCAAATTATTTCTGCTTATCTTGATAGCCACCTTCTTAGCGACTTGGTCTGCTGGAAAGCTGGGCTGCATGCACATACTAAATAAATGTCTCTCTTGGATTAGTGCCTGTTCTCTACCTACAAGAAAAGTGGCCTGACATGGCTCGTGTCCCTATGGCTAAACTCTCTTATCCCCTCAAAATATGAGGGCTGCGTCTATCCTGCATATCAAGAAGAGTTGTGGTCTTTACTGTCTCCAGAACCATGGGAGATACATGGAACTGAAGTCTAGGATTTGCCTGGGAGAGGGCTCATTCGCTGTATGACTGCAGCAACTAAACTTTAATGCTAGTGACTAAACTCTATGAATAACAGAGGGAAAGTGTGTGAGCCTGAACTCTGGTCCGGTTCACTTTCTCTCCTGCTGTCCTGATAACTCTTTAAACTTTTTAGGTCTTGCTCCTGCCTCCCTATTTGAACTTTAAGAAATATGGTACCAGAGGTCCAGAAGGATTCAATTAGCATAGAATCATAGAATCAGTCAGGGCTGGAAGGGACCACAAGGATCATCTAGTTCCAACCCCCCTGCCATGGGCAGGGACACCTCACACTACATCAGGCTGGCCAGAGCCTCATCCAGCCTGGCCTTAAACACCTCCAGGGATGGGGCCTCAACCACCTCCCTGGACAACCCATTCCAGGCTCTCACCACTCTCATCGTGAAGAACTTCTTCCTCATGACCAGTCTGAATCTCCCCACTTCCAGCTTTATTCCATTCCCCCTAGTCCTATCACTACCTGGTAGCCTAAAAAGTCCCTCCCCAGCCTCCCCAGCTTTCTTGTAGGCCCCCTTCAGATACTGGAAGGCCACAAGAAGGTCACCTC
>VXBD01012190.1:97408-113124 GCA_013399975.1 Indicator maculatus | reverse complement strand
CCTCGACCTGGATGCAGGACCCTGCACTTGGTCTTTTTGAACCTCATGAGATCGTGTTGTGCCCACCTCTCCAGCCTGTCAAGGTCCCTCTGGATGGCATCCCTTCCCTCCAGCATGTCTGCTGCACCACACAGCTTGGTGTCATCAGCAAACTTGCATGAAGACATTTAATTTTGTTTGGTTTATAAAAGTAGGCATATAAAGAGAGAACATTCATAACCTTGACAGAAGTTAGGAAATATTGGAATGGAATTAACAGTGTACTTAATGGAAAGAAATATCAAAAGTACCAGTATCAAAGAAGCCAGCTGAATAAGGAAAAATAATTGCTTTTCTTAAAGCCTTTTATCTTGATGACATCAAAGAAAGCATAAAATAACGTATCAGTTCTTGGTCCAGAAAACTATAAGAAAGATGATTGCAGTAGGATAACTGAAAAGGTGATTTTGGAGTCACAGAATAATTTGAAAATGCCTAGAAACATCAGATGCCTTCCAGATGACCAGCAGAATTTTTGCATGCTGAGTCATCAGTGTTCATGATAGCTGAACAAAATCTGATCTCTGTTAGAGCTCAAAGGATATCAAAACTGTATGAGCAGCAGTGAAATTATCTGAAAGAAACTAGGTTCGGAGACAATGCCTGGGTTTAGTTTTTTCTTTTGTCTCTTTTCACTATTGATTTTATGGAAAAAAAATAGATTATTTAACCTGCTTCTGTTTTATTTCCATAAATATTTACATATATATAACTGTAAGTAGTTCCCTGCTATTAATGACACCCTAGAAATCTGAGTAACATAGACTACTTATGCTATATTGATGCCATAATGAGGAGATAATAAAAGAACAAAAAAAAAAAGCTTTGAAATTTTAGCATGAGATATTTCTGTCAGTAGGAAAATCTCTGTTCCATCCCATAATAGTCTGTGATTCTGTGACTTCCTCAGAAGGCTGATTTTTTTACAAGAAAATTGTCAACATTATGCTGTTATTGTGGTTAATTCCAAACACTAAATACGACCACCAATAATTTTTAAACTTTGCTTTACATAGACCCAAAATTTTCTGCTCTTTAGGATAGCCGTGATGACAAATGTTGGGAAGAAAGGAAGTCTATAAAATTTCCTAGAAGTTTGGAGAACCTTTTTCCTTCCTTATTTTGTTGCAAATCTGTATTTTGCAAGTATAATTAAAACCAAAAAAGGTATTTTTAATTCAAAAATATTTTTAATGTTTTTTTCAACTATTAGACCAATTAAATGCCCTTTTTTTTTCCTGTTAAGTCATTAGGCAACAAAGGCAACAGAGCTGAAATGATGATGCCAAGGAGACGCACATGGTGCACACATCTCTATTTCCTAGAAGTTTGGAGAACCATTTTCCTTCCTTATTTTGTTGCAAATTTGTATTTTGCAAGTATAATTAAACCCAAAAAAAGGTATTTTTAATTCAAAAATATTTTTAATGTTTTTTTCAACTATTAGACCAGTTAAATGCCCTTTTTTTTCCTGTTAAGTCATTAGGCAACAAAGGCAACAGAGATGAAATGATGATGCCAGGGAGACGCACATGGTGCACGCATCTCTATTTCCTAGAAGTTTGGAGAACCGTTTTCCTTCCTTATTTTGTTGCAAATATGTATTTTGCAAGTATAATTTAAAAAAAAAGGTATTTTTAATTCAAAAATATTTTTAATGTTTTTTCAACTATTAGACCAGTTAAATGCCCTTTTTTTTTCTGTTAAGTCATTAGGCAACAAAGGCAACAGAGCTGAAATGATGATGCTGAGGAGACACACACGGTGCATGCATCCCTATTTCCTAGAAGTTTGGAGAACCATTTTCCTTCCTTATTTCGTTGCAAATATGTATTTTGCAAGTATAATTTAAAAAAAAAGGTGTTCTTAATTAAAAAATATTTTTAATGTTCAACTATTAGACCAGTTAAATGCCCCTTTTTTTTTCTTGTAAGTCATTAGGCAACAAAGGCAACAGAGCTGAAACGATGATGCCAAGGAGACGCACACGGTGCACGTATCCCTAGTGGACACAACATGTTTGGCATTTTGTCTGAGGTTTTGTAAAAGCCATCATTTGTACTATCTGAGCAATTTTCTTAATGAGGCATCAGAAATTACGTCCTATAATTGTCCATTTTTGAAGGTTCAATTAATCTCTTCCTTTCAGACCCTGCCATACAAGGGTGAATGTTCCGAGAAATTATGTGGCGTAGTAACATTCATACTCTCCAGGAAATAAATATTATCTCACCAACAAATGATTTAATGTAGTATACAGATCACAGTGTTCTTAGATGAAATACTTAACTGTGGAAATGAGACATTTTCAACTACTAAACCAAATACTCGTGAGGACATATACTGTAACAGAGATGAAAGATACAGGATCATAGAATCGTTTTGGTTGGAAGAGACCTTTAAGATCAGCACATCCAACCCTTAACCCAACACCATTAGGTCACCACTAAATCACATCCCTAAACACCACATCTACAGGTCTTTTAAATACCTACAGGGATGGTAATTCAGCTCCTTTCATCCTGTGCCAGTGCTTTGAACCCTTTCTGTGAAGAATTTTTTTCCTAATATCCAGCTATACAAAATCACATATTTACATACTAGCTAGGTGTGACAAAACTAACTGAAACTAACTGAAATGCCTGTGCTTGTAAATTACTTTAAACAGTTAGATTAGCTATGTTAGGCATTATAAGCCTTTTTTGTGGAGTTTTTTTGACATCTAGTCTATAATTCAGAGCCATAACTGCCTTGCTTGGCCACATCTTTACAAATCTGACATACTAGGTCGTATTTTCAGCAGAGTCTATCTTACTGTAATGCAGTTAAAATGGAGAAACCTGCACAACTTCAGCAGCAGTCACAAGAGAATGGAAATATTAAGAGAGCAACAACTTTTCAGACACCACAGGAAGTTAAGAAGGAAGGGATGGAGGTGTTTCAGGTAGATCATGCAGCCCATGGAGGATGGTGTTGGAGAAGATATCCACCTGCAGACCGTGGAAGAACCCACTCCAAAACAGATAGATGCCTGAAGGAGGCTGTGACCCTATGGGAAGCCTGCACCCAGTGGAGAGAGGAGCCCATACTGGAGAAGATTTGTGGGCAGGTTTGCTGTGACATTTGGGGGATATCTGCTAGAGAAGTTTGTGAAGAAATATAGCCTAGGGAAGTACTCACATTCAAGAAATTAATGGAGGACTGTCTGTGTCAGTGTGAGATGAAATTCCACACCCCTCCGTCCCCCCCCGACAATAACCAGGCTAGCTCAGTCTGAAAGCAAATGAAAGCTGTATTTACAAGCAGATCTACAATCTGTGATGAAATGCAATGAATATGTACAAATATACAAAATTCACAACATTTACACATATATACAATCAACAGAAAAGCACAACCAAGCTCCCTTTGCTTCCCCCCCAAAGGGGAACTTTCCCAAGGGGCCTCTCTCCCAGGGGCTTCCCCCCCAGACCCTCCTGGCAGAAAGCAGAGTTAGCTAAAGCAGAAAAGTTGTTAACTTAGCTCACCAAGGTCAATGTGTTATCTTCAGCCAGAAGAGAAGAAAAAACAGCAGCCAGACACCCTAGCAAGTTGCCCCCACTGCAGACTGCAGGCTCTCCCTTTTGTTTTGTGTAGTAGTGCTTAAACTTTTCTATCTATCCAATGGAAGTGTTTAGAACAATCATTATTTTGCTTTCTTACACCCAATAGTGACTCATTTACACTCCTTTGCTTTCCCTGCTTGAACTTTGCAAAGAAAAATTAAAAAGACAGTTTCAAACCATCACACTGTCCCGCATGGGAGGGACCCCATGTCAGAGCAGGGGAAGAGTGTGAGGAGTCCTCCCTCCGAGGAGGAAGGAGCGGCAGAAACATATGATGAATTGACCACAACCCACATTCCCTGTTCCCTTGAACCACTAAAGGGAAGGAGGTGGAGAAAACTGGGAGTGAAGTTGAGCCCAGGAAAAAGGGTGGAATAGGGGAAAGGTTTTTTAAGATTCAGTTTTATTTATCGTTATTCTACTCTGATTTGATTGGTAACAAATTTAACTAATTTACCCAAGTATGTTTTGCCCAAATCACAGAATGGTTTCTCCTTGTCCTTATCTCAACTCAGAAGACTTTATTAAGTATATTCTCTCCCTTGTTTAGCTAAGGAGGGGAGTGATAGAGTGGCTTTGGTGGGTATCTGGCATCCAGCTGGGGTCAACACACCACAGGTTTAATCCAAGAAATTACTGTATCAACTGTAATAAAGCTGAGCATTGTGTCATGTAGCTGGAGAATACAAATAACTTCTCCATATTTTATACTCTTTAAATCTGAATACTTAGGCAGAAAGTCCATTTATTTCTTTTCACATATATTTTGTGAATAATGTTTCAATTTCATATTTATCCAGAATAGAAGTCCAGTGGTTAACAGTACAATTATTACTCTGCTCTGGAGAGACCTGACCTGGAGTACTGTGTACAGGTCTGGAGCCCTTAGTATGGGAAGGACGTGGACCTGATGGAGCAGGTCCAGAGGAGGGCCGTGAGAATGACCAGGGGGTTGGAGCACTTCTGCTATGAGGACAGGCTGAGGGAACTGGGATTGTTTAGCCTGGAGAAGAGGAGGCTCCAGGGAGGCCTAATAGCAGCCTTCCAGTACCTGAAGCAGACCTACAAAAAGGCTGTGGAGAGTTTGTTTACAAAGGCCTGCAGTGACAGGACAAGGGGCAATGGCTTTAAGCTGGAGAAGAGCAGGTTTAGATTGGATGTTAGGAACAAGTTCTTTACTATGAAGGCAGTGGAACACTGGAGCAGGTTGCCCAGGAAGGTGGTTGAGGCCCCTGCCCTAGAGATATTCAAATTGAGTCTTGACAAGCCTCTGGGCAACCTGATCTACTTGAGGATGTCCCTGCTTACTGCAGAGGGGGGTGGACTAGATGACCTTTGGAGATCCCTTCTAACCCAGACCATTATATGATTCTATGATTTTATGTGGGATATAATACTCCACCCCTCTCATCTACCTGAGAACTATCTTTTATGTTTACCCCTGAGACAATGACTCCAGTTGATGGCTTATAGCAGTCTAAGACGACTAACATGAGAAATTATTAAGTCTATATACATTGTTGCTCAAGTATTTGATGACTCATTTGGCATAATTAAGCCATCTTTCTATTTTGTTTGACAGGGATGGCCAAAAGACCCTCATGTAATTTATATGCAAAGAAAAGTACAAAGTGAATTATAGATAAGCAAGACCAGCCGTGCCAGTAACACTGATTTGGGAATAACGTTCACAAATAAAATTATTGGGACTATCTCTCCAGCGCTCCAGATCAGTTGCTTTTTCCTTTTATTATTATGAACAGAAAACTGAAGAAAATAAAGAACCTATCCTGGAGGAGGGAAGGAAAAAAAAGATTGAACTCAGAGTGAAAACACAGATGTTCATTGCAAGGACAATACCAGCCACAAAAAAAACCAAACAAACAAATAAACACGCAAAACTCTCTACTCAGCTCTGGTGAGACCCCACCTGGAGTACTTCATCCAGTTCTGGAGCCCCTATTACAAGAGAAATAGGGACATGCTGGAATGTGTCCAGAGAAGGGCCACGAGGAAGATCAGAGGGCTGGAGCACCTCTCCTATGAGGACAGACTGAAAGAGTTGGGGCTGTTCAGTCTGGAGAGGAGAAGGCTCCGAGGTGACCTTCTTGTGGCCTTCCAGTATCTGAAGGGGGCCTACAAGAAAGCTGGGGAGGGACTTTTTAGGATATCAGGGAGTGATAGGACTAGGGGGAATGGAATAAAGCTGGAAGTGGGGAGAATCAGACTGGACTGGTCTCACCATGAGAGTGGTGAGAGCCTGGAATGGGTTGAGGCCCCATCCCTGGAGGTGTTTAAGGCCAGGCTGGATGAGGCTCTGGCCAGCCTGATGTAGTGTGAGGTGTCCCTGCCCATGGCAGGGGGGTTGAAACTAGATGATCCTTGCGGTCACTTCCAACCCTGACTGATTCTATGATTCTATGAAACAGCAGCATCTCCAGCAAACTCTGGTAGTTTATTCCTTTTTTGAAGTTGCATTTACAAAGTGACTACTCCCTTCTTTCCCCTAAAAACCAAAGGTTGATGAGTATGAGTGTGGCATAATGTTCACACAAGCCAGTTCCCTTTGACGTACTGTCCACTGTGCATGAATATCTTTACTTGTGTAGGTAGTTTCTTATTTGTTTTTACATGACAGAACTGCATAGTGAAAAGACTGAGCATGGAAAGAATGACATCCATGACATGAAAACACTGTCCACTCGCCTGGCTCTGCTTCCAACCCCAGTCAGGACAGAGCTCAGCCCTTCTCAACAATAATCTGAAACGTTCGATTAAGCGTCACCAGTGTTGTCTTGAATTTATGTTAAACTCTTGTATTTATGTTAAAGTCTTTGAATTTATGTTAAAAGAAGAATCAGAGTGTTTTGTAGCCTTTTTATTTATATTTCTATTATTAATCATCATTGGTGATCAGTTTCACCAGAATATTCAGTTTTAATTTATATTTAATGTAATGAACAATTTACCATTTCCATTTTTTTACATCTAATTTAAATAACTCCGTTTTAATTATAAGATTTTTCAGGATGAATAAAAAGGGTGAGCTTGGTAAGGGTTTTATCCAGGTTAGAAACTACACTGAGAGATGACTTTTAACAAACCTATATACCAAAAAGAGTTGGCACACAGTTTTAAAAGTCATTACACAGTGAAGGAAAAAAGTTCAGCTATCGCAAATGAGATGAATGGGGCTCCGTGGTTCTCTGATGAGACACTGCTGATGGGATTCAGACACTCTTGCTGCCAAATGAAACGTCTGCTCTAGCAATGTGTGAGTGCTGCTTTTGATCTGTGCATCGGAATGCTTTATTTATGGAGCACTTGGCTGAGATTAGAAAAATGTCTTTTTTTCTTTTATGATTTTTTAAAAAATTCTTTTTATTTTTTTAATAGATGGGCTTGAAGAAGCCATCCCTCAATAAGCCTTCTACAGCTACTGAAAACAGTACCACATGAAATAAAAACCTTGGTTGCTGTCCTGTTGCAGGCATTGTTTCTGTGTGCTGCTCTAGGGAACCACAGGATAAGTACCTTCAGCCAGGCTGCGTCTGCTTAGCCTTTCTGTCCAGCTTTATAATTTATACTCTCTACAGAGCACAGATAAACAACTTCAGCAGTGGAGATGATGAGTTGTCCCTAATTAGTGAGGCATTTGTTTCATGGTTAGATCTGTCTCTTGGCTAAGGAACAGGGGAAAACAAACTCTCCCAGACTGAGCAGAATCGAGAACCAGCGTCTCCTGCTTTTTTCCCTCTGCCTCAGTGAAAAGCCTGGAATAAGCCTCCACAGTGATTGGAGTATGCCAATATGACAGACACCTTGTAAGATGTGATTGGTTTGGATTCAGATCCTAGATTCAAACTCCAAACATGGACGGAGTTTAAAACCAGGGATGGGGAAAACTATGCAATTATAAAAGTGTTAAAGCTCCTTGAATGAATGGATGCTCCATGACAACCAAATAAACAAAAAGTCAGAATTAAAAGAGAAATCTGACAAAATTAAGACTCCTTTAAAATGAAAACTCCTGGTCTATCTCACTAATCCTTGAGAGCTGAGCTCATCTTAGAGTACAAGATATTTTCTTGTCTTTCAGACATTAAAATTGTTTTGCAGTGTGATTATATCAATTGCTTATCCTATCACCATCCTTTGTGATGATTTCCCCTCTCTGTATCTTATAATTTTCTTACTGAATAGCTGGTCTCCTGCTTATTCAAGCCTCTAATATTAAAAAGAAAACCAATATAACAATGCTTTTCATAGTCACAATGGTTGCCATTTCTGGCTGCTGAAAACCGAGAGAGTTTGGACGTAATTTTCTATCAGTCTTGGTGGAGATGCAAATTCCCAACAAACCAGAACAATTTGTCTGAAGTGGTAACAAACCAGCAATGGATAAAAGGAATTCTACTTTCAAAAATCATGTATTTTCTCCTTTGTGTCCAAAAAATTGCTGAAGGTGTCAAGGTAAAGTCATACCTTTTTCCCTGGAAGAAATTACTGGGTTTATGCTGTTATTTTTATTTCTTTCAAAAAAAAAAAAAAAGTGATAAGAAGATCAGCAAAGCAGAATAAGGGAATAGATGTAGTAAACAGAGTTCTCCAAATTCTTCTTCAAATAACTAAATGAACTTAGGTCATATTCAAATGAAATTTCTCCTTGGGGGAAAAAAAAAAAAAAAGATAAAACTCACACTGATATCACTGATTCAAAAACTGATTGCACCTTTGTCTTTATCAGGAATAACACTGCATTTAGAACCAGGTTTGGGGAGAGCAGGAAGGGATTTTTACCTGTTAGCTTGTTTGTTTGTTTGCAGATAAACATAAATTAAAAAATGGATAAACAAATGCAATGGTATGAACCAAAGTTGTTATTGTGAAAGAAATGAAACTGCTCAACAAAGCAATTCATGTTTGATGAAATGGACAAGGAACAGTCATGAGCTTCTTTGTGATCCTCTGTGGGTCAGAATCCCACCTAGTGAAACCCAATAGAGGTCATCAAAATCAATTGGCGTTAGCTATGGATGGGACTTTGGAACTTTCTGCACTGCTATGCATACCATCACAGAAAGGAAAATGTGAAGTGGTTTATAGCAAACCATGTTTTAAATATCTCTTCTTGCAGCACATGCTGAGACATATATATATGAACAGATGGAGAAAAATACCTGGACATTTTGATTAAAGCTTTTATACAAATTAACGTGGCAATATCCCTTGAACAGAATATCTGGATGAGGTCTGCTTGGAACAGAAGCTGAGGCAGGAGGACAAAGAAAATATAATCCAACTTTGTCAACTCTAAAGTGTGGAGGACATGTTAATCCCTGTCCAAAGACCTGTTCTGCCAAAGCACATTCTTTAGCAGAACCCCATTCAATTCTTGGCTTTGTGTTGTTAGAAACTCTCATTTACCCAGCTGCTGTAACTTCCTAAAAGCCCTGCAAAAGGTTTTGTATTTAGAAAGTTATTTTCTAGGAAACAAAAAAAAAAAAAAACCAGAAAAGAAAAGCAAAAGGGAACAAACCCCCCACAAAACAAACCCAAAATATTTTTATATTTTTTCACCTTCTTTTCTATTATTTATATGAATAATAGGAGCTCCTATCACTTAAGAGTTCTATAGGAGTTATGCAATACCTGTGACCTTCCTATGTGCTTTAGTATTGTGATGAATCGTTACCCCATTAAGCTGGGTGAACAGTCAGTCAGGCACAAACAGAAAAAAATATGCGTAATGAGTTCTTCAACCTAAAACTGGCTTATATTTTACAAGAAATGCATCACCTCATTCACTGACCCCTACAGAATAACAAAAGTATATGTAAGTATTTTATGATTCAGAGCACTTAATTTTGTATCCCTAGGCAATGATCTCACTTATAAAATTATTATTACCACTAAAAAGTAGTCATATAGAAAAGTAACATTAGAACTAAATCTAATATTTTGTTTACAAAGCTAGGAATTTTCAGTCTAATAAAAATGACTTTTACAAAACTTTAACTGAACAAAGACTTGTCACATGATTTACCTGAATAACTGAAAGAATTGTAACTATGAAAAGACATTAATTTTTCTCACATTTCTTACCTTTTCTGTCCTTTGGATTGCCACAGCTAAAACAGAACCTTTCAGGACATGTTTTGACTCCAAGTAGCCAAACCAATGATAATTTTACTTCCTCATAACTCATTTTAGATTATAATTTGACTTTTCTTTTCCTTCTGCAAGGCAAATTATTAGCAATATTCTGACACAAATTGTTATGTTTTTGCTTTTGTTGTTTTGGGGGTTTTTTGTGGGGTTTTTTTGGTTTGGTTTGGTTTTTTTGTTTGTTTGTTTGTTTTTTATTTGTTTTGTTAAAGGGTATTATAAAGACCTTCTCAAATCCATATATTTCTTCCTATAATAGTTTTACCTGCTCTAGGGATGATACCTTTATGTGATACATTTCTGGGAAGGTTTATTCTACTGTGTTTGGAGGTAAGCACAACTGGCTGAAACCACATTTGCAATGAAACATTTTTGAAGATGGTGCCCTTGTCACTGTTTTGATCCGGAACAATCAGGCCAGTCTGCAGCAAAGTCCTGAACAATGCCAAGTCCCCAAGCACAGATCTTGCATGAGAAGTGGTTTATGCACATGCAAACAACATTCATTTCACAAGTAACTAAGCAGGAACTCTCCATCCTCTACCCTCTTGCCACAAAATGGAAAAATGAATCTGAAATGATGACTTCCTTTAGATAATTGCATGCAGCCAGGAGATGTTTGGTTCAGTGAATCAAATTACATTTGGTAAGATATAAACAGCTTGAGCCACACGTAGTGTAGAGGGAGACATCTTCTTTGATCAATGAACCCACTTCTGTGGTGCTAAATTATTTGCTGATCTGCAGCCATTGAGGAACTGGGACTGTACCTTAAAATAAAATTGGTTATGAACTTTAAGAAAACTGTCATTTAAAATGATTAATCCACTATCCAGGAGCCTTTAAATAACAGCTGAATATCTTAGGAAAGATGTCCTCAGGCTGTTATGTTTGGTGATGCTTTTTAAGGACTTTAAATATTACAAAACCCCCAAGTCCTTTCTCTGCAGCAAGAATGTCTGAGTGATTTTGCAGAAAAAGGCAGACAAAATGCTTTTAGACAGCTCAAGCTGAGGTCACAGAGCATACTGGAAACATAAAGGGACACGTTCAAGTGCACTTTGAACATATTTCATGTGATGAGTAATTCTTAAATTCTCACAGAGAGTGGGTTTTGTAATGTAAAAAGTAGTCCTTCCCTAATTACAGCTTGAGGATATTTGGCTGCACTCCCTCTGGATTAGTTTTTTGGCTATCATTCCTATTTTAGGAAATTATTTAATGCCACTCACAGGTTCTACTGTAATATTTTAAGCTTTAGCTGAACAATACTGTTTCTGCTAAGTGAAGGTTGATGTTCAAAAACAGGAAAAAAACCCCAAACAACCACATACTAACCTGTGCCCTAGTCCTCCCAGGACAGCTGGGGGGGGGGTAGATCCCTCAGGGCAGCTCTTGTAGTGCATCATGTTACCTGCTTTGACACATGCAGAGGGGATGATTCATGCCCAAGGCACCATAGGCACTCCCATCTCCAGCTGTATCTCAGTGCCCACAGCCATTGGTGGAAGTGAATGCAAGACAAAGACTGACAGTGCTGAAGTTTCAGGTGGTGCTGCTACATCCCAGATATTAAGTCATGTGCTCCATGACAGCCCTCTCATGTTTACTACTTCAGGCTGCACCCCTGGGATAAAACACACTCTCTACTATCAAAATGGAACATAAATATGATACTTACTGTGAACTATATCCACTGTGTAGTTCAAATATTTAATCTGAATATAAAATCTCTCTTTAATTATAGGTGGACTTAGAGATCACTATGTAGTTCCTCGAGTTTGTATGTATGCATGTATGTACTTATTTATTTATTTGTTGTCTATTTGGTCATTAATAGAAGGTAATATTAATCACAGAATTACAGAAACATTCAAGTTGGAAAAGACCTTCATGATCACCAAGTCCAGCCAATAACTCAACTCTACAAGGTTCAACCCTAAACCATATTCCCAAGCACCACATCCAAACAACCTTTAAACATATCCAGGGTTGGTGACTCAACCACCTCCCTGGGCAGCACATTCCAATGCCTGACCACTCTTGCTGTGAAAAGTTTTTTTCCTAATGTCCACTCTAAACCTACCCAGATGTGGATTGAGGCCATTCCCTCTTGTTCTATCACTACCTGTGAGAAGAGACCAGCACTAGCCTCTCCACAACATCCTTTCAGGTAGTTGTAGAGAGCAATGAGGTCTCCCCTCAATCTCCTCTGCTTCAAACTAAACAGCCCCAGCTCCCTCAGTCACTCTTCATAAGATTTATTCTCCAGGCCCTTCACCAGCTTCCCTGCCCTCCTCTGCACTCACTCCAGCACCTCCACATCTCTCCTGTATTGAGGTGCCCAAAACTGGGCACAATACTCGAGGTGTGGCCTCACCAGAGCTGAGTACAAGGGGACAATCGGCTCCCTACTCCTGCTGGACACAGCATTTCTAATACAAGCCAGGATACCATTGTCTTTCTTGGCCACCTGGGCGCACTGCTTGCTCATATTAAGCTGTTTGTCTATTAGAACCCCCAGGTCCCTTTTTGCCAGGCAGCTTTTCAGCCACACTTCCCCAAGCCTGCAGCGTTGTTTGGGGTTGTTGTGACCCAAGAGCAGGACCTGGCATTTGGTTTGTTGAAGCTCATCCCATTAACGTTAGCTCATCAATCCAATCTTTCCAAGTCCCTCTGTAGAGCCTCTCTACCCTCATGCAGATCAACACTCCCACCTAACTTAGTGTCATCTGTGAACTTACTGATGACACACTCTATGTCTTCATCAAGATCATCAATAAAGATGTTAAACAGAAGTGGTCTGACCCACACTGAGCCCCGAGGAGCAGCACTTGTGACCAGATGCCAGCTAGGTCTTTGCTGTTCTCCATAGTTTTTAATACCTTATCCACTAGGATTTATTCTCTATTTTAGGACCTCTACCTGAAAATAATACTGCTGAAAGAACAGAAGTTTTAATTCTACTCTTCTTTTTGGTGCCAACATATCCAGACTTTTTCAAAAAGACAAAGTCATTTAAGCCAGGCTAAACTATTCTGAATCACAAATATAAAGATAATAAAATTTAATCCATTGCCCAGACCATTGGTTTTGCTGCTTTATTTTTTCCTATGTAGGCTGTGAGTTTATAAATTTATTCAGTACTGAAAATTCAGTAAAACATGAGTGACCTAGTGAGAATAAAGTTCTGGCTCATCAATACCTTGCAAACAACCTACCATAAATGCTGTACTGGGGTTGTGATAGTCACTATTTAATACACAGGCTGTACAGATGGTCAGCTAAATCTTATGGCACCACTTGCAGTCTCCAGTCAAAAATGTAATTATAAAAAACTGCTTCCAGCCAAACTGAATTTCTGGTACTAAAAAGAGACATTTCATTTTCTTGATTAAATGGAGTTCACTCACTTGCTACGACAGGTATGTGACGAAAAGCTCCATCCATTCTAAAGCAGCTGTTGTATTTTGGAAAATGTAGCATCAAAACCAGACTTAGTCCAGAGCAAAGGTCTTCAGGTCTGCATGTACCTCTTGTCATCTTTCAGATAAATTCTTTCCAGATTTATTATGGTTGGATCTTTTCTTTCTTTCTCCACTTCTATGTACTTTACTCAGATTTTTTTTTTTTCCAATAGGAGTTTCCACAATGTTGTTATGTTTTTGTGTGAGTTAACACAGACAATAACATTTAAATGTTTTTGATCTTTTACAAGGTCAGACACGGGGAAAATACCTGGCCAACAGATCAGATTTAGGTAATCAGGTCACTGTCAGGCCACAACAAAAATATTTGTCTACTAAGGGGTTTTTTATTATTATTTATTGTAATCTATTAGCATTTGTAAATTTATATTGCTATGCATGTTTGTGAAAGATGCAAAAGAAAATGTAGGTGTTTGAACAGGCATAAAAATGTCATGATTGTGAAATTAGAAATACAAGTACTTCTGGGACACCTTGTAAATCACAATTTTTGCAATATTTTTACAGTAACGTGTTTTCTCTGGATTTGTTCAGTTGAGTTTTATAATTTGCAAGTATCAAAAATTGTGCCTTCTATACAGAGATACAAGGTGAATCCAACTCCAATGAGTGCTGGTCACTACATTTTCACACAAGATGTTAGGGGTTGGAAGGGACCTTCCAGAGATCACTGAATCCAAGCCCCGTGTCAGAGCAGGATCATATAACCATATAAGCTAGTGCAGGTCACACAGGAATGCATGCAGATGGGTCTTGAAAGCCTCCAGAGAAGGAGACTCCACTACCTCTCTGGGGAGCCTGTTCCAGTGCTCTGGGACCCTTACAGTGAAGAAGGACTTCCTCATGTTGAGGTGGAACCTCTTGTGCTGTAGTTTATATCCATTGCCCCTTGTCCTATTACAGGGCACAAGTGAGAAGAGTCTGTACCCTCCCTCTTGACACCCAGCTCTTAGATTATTTACAGACATTTATTAAATCCCCTCTCAGTCTTCTCTTCTCCAGACTAAAAAGCCCCAGGGCTCTCAGCCTCTCCTCACAAGGCAGTGCTCTAGTCCCTTAATCGTCCTTGTAGCCCTTCATTGGACTCTCTCTCTGGAACTGGGGAACCCAGAACTAGATGCAATATTCCAGGCGAGGTCTCACCAGGGCAGAGTAGAGGGGGATAAGAACCTCCCTCAATCTGCTGGACACACTATTCTTAATGCACCCCAGGATCCCATTGGCCTTCTTGTCCACAATGGCACATTGCTGAACCGCGGATAACTTCTTGTCCACCAAGACTCCCAGGTCCTTCTCCACAGGGTTGCTCTCTGGTAGATCACCTCCCAACCTGTACTGGTGCAATTTATTTTTTCTTCCCAGATGCAGGACTCTGCACTTATCCTTGTTGAATATCATTGGTTTCCTCTCTGCCCATCTCTCCAGTCTGTCCAAGTCTTGCTGTATGACCTTCAGTTGTATCAGCCAAGCCTCCCCGTTTGGTATCATCAGCAAACTTGATGAGCAGACTCTCTGTCACCTTGTCACCTCATCAATGTCACTGAAAAAGATGTTGAACAGGACCAGACCCAGCACTGGTCCCTGGGGGACTCTACTAGTTACAGCTCTCCAGCTGGACTTGGCATTATTGACCACCACTCTTTGCACTCTATTGTGTAACCAGTTCCTAATCCATCTCCGTGTCTGTTCTTCTAACCCACACTTCCTGAGCTTGCTTCACAAGGATGTTATAGAAGACAATATCAAAAGCCTTGCTAAGGTCAAGGTAAACTACATCCCCTCATCTCCTTGTATCTACCCATTCCATTACAACATCACAGAAGG
Organism: Indicator maculatus; assembly: GCA_013399975.1. NCBI lineage: Eukaryota > Metazoa > Chordata > Aves > Piciformes > Indicatoridae > Indicator > Indicator maculatus. The sequence goes on along the minus strand of VXBD01012190.1, from coordinate 98,000 downwards.
CTATCGGATTAGTCACAAATTATTTTCCCTCAGTAAATCGATGCTGACTACCCTTTTCTTTTTCTGGCATGTTTTAAATCCATCTCCTGATCACTTGTTCTGCTTACATTCCCTTTTAATCGAACTTCTGAAACAAATGTGAAACTCAAAAGCAAAAACTCCTGCCAAAATGAAAGCTTCCTATTTTCCATGAGAGAGGAATCCCACCCCAGTGAAGGACTTCTCCAAGTTGGAAACAGTAGGAAAAGGACATGCACAAGTGAGATTTCTATCCTCCTTTCTTTAGTAGTAACTCTGTTTTCCCTTCTCTACAGTCCCTGAAAAAGTTCCTCCCCAATGCACTATACTAGCATGCAATGTCCACTATATCATCTTTGTGACCTTTGAAATTGTCTCCGCTTTCTTCTCCGTCGACACTCAGGCATCTGAAAGAAAGGAATGGGGCAGACCAAGAGTGACTGTTGTGCATTTTCAGAGAAAGTCCTCAAAGACCTGAGGTTAAAGAATTGAACTTGCAAGTGAAAGAGTGGAATAAGGTGAGTATAGAGACAACTAAAGACTGGGGAAGGAGAGGAGAGGAGAGGAGAGGAGA
>VXBD01012190.1:72815-97350 GCA_013399975.1 Indicator maculatus | reverse complement strand
AGGAAAGGAAAGGAAAGGAAAGGAAAGGAAAGGAAAGGAAAGGAAAGGAAAGGAAAGGAAAGGAAAGGAAAGGAAAGGAAAGGAAAGGAAAGGAAAGGAGAAAAGAACATTAAAAAAATATTTCTCCTCAAAGCAGTATTGATGTTGATTTTCAGAACAATACACAAACATTAATTATTCTTCAGTTTATACCAGCAAGGTGAACAAGAATCAATTAATGCTGGCTAGTAAATTTATAAGAAAAGCCTTATACACAAGTGTTTTAGGACAGAAGATCATAGCGAGGGAATGTGTTAGAATTAGGGCTGTTTATAAACAAATGAAGCCAGCAGTGAAACTTGTGATGACTAAAATAATACCATGATGCTGAGTTCTAGTCACTGGAAACTTGGTGTCTAATTGGAGCCAGTCAGCATAGCCTCCTTTTAAGAAAAAAAAAGTGAGTCCTTGGAAAAAAAACAATGGCTTCCATGTGTGGTTCACCCCACTTGGATTTCAATCTGAGCAACTCTGGAGGTATCCATGAACTCTATTTGGCTATGAGAACAGCCCAGCTGAGACTAGGGGTTTCTTCCTGACTTCCGCATTATGAAATGAGGAGATACAACTCTTCCTTTGTATCTATCTGCTTCCTTTCCCATCTTATACTAGAAGCTCTAAGCAAAAGACTGTGTTTTATTATGAGTTTATTCAGTGCACGTAGCACAGTGTAGCTTTTACCAACGCCTAAGGCTCGCAAGAAGTGCTGCAATACAAATACATTCTGAAAAAGGAATGGTAATAACAATCAGCTTTTTTGAATACCTTTGAAATAATAAATAGCCTTGGAGGGAAGGTGAAAAGAAAAGTGAATATGGCAATAACATAGCTGTGTGGTAGCATAATGGAGCATAAGTGGTAGCCTCTGTACTTTAGGAATTGCATGTGGTCCTTTAGCTGCAACCACCAAATGGGTTTGCTTTTATAAAGGGAGCAAAAAGTCCCTTTTATAATAACTAAAGTCACTACTATCACTGCAAAAAACAAACTCTAAAACTTAGTGAAACTCTGCAAACTGGCCAAATCATGTCATTAATCCAGATTAATTATTGTTGTCGTGCTTTCTAATAATTCACATTGCTATAAACTGACTGTGCTGAAGAGGAGCATCTTTTATCAAGAAGAGTATTAAAGTCATGGGATTGCTACACTGCATCTCTGGAATTTTCCAGGGAAAATTCAGACTTGGTCTCATACTTTAATCCAGAATATATTTCAGTTCACTTAGAATATGGAATACTTTTGTGTAGTAACCAAAACACTTTGTTTAATGGTTTTGGACTGAGCTAATTAAAATGTGATATGATAATAGTCTAGTGCATGACTGTCCAATAGCAACATCTTCCATGCCTGTAGATTCTGTACAGAATTGCTGGATATAATTGAAGTGAAGCTCAAGTGCACAATACAAAAAAGCAGTTAATTCATCACAGTTATGCCTTTCAGAAAAGAGCAAGCTGAGGTCTAGGTAGATTTTGAATATGTAAGAAAAAACCCAAACATTTACACCTACAGCTTTCACTGCATTTTCAGATAGGCTTTTTTTCTTTCTGTTTTGTTACCCATTTACTGAAAACCTCTCCTGAACTCCATTACTGATATATCTCAATCATCAGTTTTATAAAGTGAGTCATTTCATTAATTTGGGCTTGATAATGTCCAGCCAAATCTATGCAGAGTAAATCATATTTATAGGCAAATTACCAGGAAAGAAAAAAGAAACAACAAGCAAGAAACTAGAAGACAAACTTACTCCTGACCACTATAATTAGGCACCTTATGGTTATCTGTATTTTATGTATTTTGATCCCAGTACATTTTTTGTTAAAGAATTGCTGTTACACCATTCGGAAACTGATCCTTCTTCTAACTGACTTCTTTTCTCCACAATGGTTTTTGTTAAATCTGGCCTTTTTCAGGAGAATTTTCCACCGTGTATTGAAACTAAAAGTGACAACAGAAATGCAAAGGAGAATGTGAAAACCTCCTTCTCAAAGAGACATAACACTGCAATTCAGCTCATCTGGACCATGTGAGAAGCTGCAGCTTTTGGCTCCAAGTTCAGACTTTATCAGGCTTTAATCAGAAGTGGCTTTGAACCTTTGTGAGAGCTGGAACCTGTTAAGGCCTTTGTGTCAGCCCGTCTCATGTCAGCACACCACATACCAGTCAGGCCCTGGCTGGATATGATTTTAAGTGTGCATGCTGAAAATTACTGAGCTGCATCTTAACAGCATTGCTCTGTGTGAAACAACAGACCTACACACAACATCCCAATACAGAAACAACTGAGAACCCAAACTATGTGGTCTAGTACAACATTTACCACAGGTTGTAAGGTTGGGTCTCAGAACAGTGAAGCCACATCAACCTGGTGCTGAGCCTGAGCTAATCAGTTTCTAATCCTGCAATGTCCAGCATCCAATCCTAGCACAGGTAATATAAATCTAAACCTGTCCTGTGAGCCTTCAGGGCTAACCTGCCTGCTCCCCCAACACAAAAGTGAGGGGAAGAGTAACACACAGGACTCAGGGCTGAGATAAAGAGATAAGAGTTTAATGAAACATAAGATATCATAAACACAGAGCGTGATTACCTTAGCTAATAATCTAATTAATAGAATAATACAATACATGATTACCTTAGCCTAGCCTATTTTGCAGAAGAAAACAGAAAAAAACAAAACAAAAGCAACCAAAACAAAAAAAAAAAAACCAAACCAACCAACCAAAAACACATACACACACACACAAAAAACCAACACCCAAAACCCAGCATAAAACAGACAACCAAAACCAGCAGCTACTCAACTCCCACTCTTTCTGCCATCACGTCTGCAGAAAAGAGCCAACACCTAAGAAGCCAGAACCCAGAAGCAGCAACCAGAACAGGAAGCCTCCCAGACTCCCTTGCAGTCTGAACCTCATCATACTTTGCTCCAGTTAACACTTTCATTTTTGAAGCTGGCATGACAGCATAGAATCATAGAATCATAGAATCATAGAATCATAGAATCAGTCAGGGCTGGAAGAGACCACAAGGATCATCTAGTTCCAACCCCCCTGCCATGGGCAGGGACACCTCACACTACATCAGGCTGGCCAGAGCCTCATCCAGCCCGGCCTTAAACACCTCCAGGGATGGGGCCTCAACCACCTCTCTGGGCAACCTATTCCAGGCTCTCACCACTCTCATGGTGAAGAACTTCTTTCTCACGTCCAGCCTGAATCTCCTCACTTCCAGCTTCATTCCATTTCCCCTAGTCCTATCACTACCTGATATTCATGGTATAAATAACAGCATCAGGTTCAATCCAATCCATCTTCATCAGGCACTAGCACATCTCTCTGAAATGAACTTGCAAGAAGGCAAGTTGAGATGTCATTACCAATTATAGCCACATGAACTCTGCTCAGGCTGTCACAGAAGTTTCTTGCAGTTAGAGCAGCTGGCTCATAATTCGTGATCTAGGGTACTCACAGGTGTTGCAATGATCATAACTGGTGAACATACATATCTTCTGTGCAGTTTAATAGTGGCACCAATTAGAATATAGCCCTTGTTTGACTCCCATAAAGTGGCAGTGATATCACTAAGAAGTTACAAGACTTTAGATTTCTCTCCTGACCCTGCATCTAGAAGGAGTAAGTCGGCCTGAGTGTTTGTAAGCATGTACAGCTTTACTTCGTTCTCCCCAAATGATACCTTTGCTGTTGGTGAAAGGTAACATTGACAAATTGAATTTCAGAACCAAACACAGTACAATTTACAATGGTGCATAACATGCCACCTTTTCTTATGCTCAGTTGCTATGAGGAGCTATGAACTCCTCTTGTTGAGTATTTTCTGGTGTGTATGTTGAGATACCAGAACAAATCAGCATATAACTTACAGTGTTTTAAGGGTTTGGTTGGTTGGTTGGTTGCTTTTTTGTTTGTTTGTTTTTTGGAGGGGGGTGTGTGTTTGCTTGTTTCTGGTTTTTTTTTTTTTCTTTTTTTCTTGTAAAGAATTAGATTTTGGACGTAGTACTTTCAATATCTTTACTTCAAGAACTTAAATTACTAAGAGGACATCTCTATCAGTTTTTAAGGATTAATTCCTCTCATAACTGCAGATTATTTCTGCTTCCATATAATTGCCAAGCTCCCTCTCAGAATGAAATGCTTATTTTGATCCCTGCCTTTTAGGCAATTAAATTAAATTTGCTTCTAATCATTGGTCTCCTTCCTCACAGCTTCCTTAGAACCTGTTCTTCCAGTTACAGTGCAGGCAAATTTTCCTAATTTAAATTTTGAAAATTAATGTACTGACTTAAACGAAATACTGCCAAAATAATTTTTCGAAGCTACTTTGAAACTACCTATAAAGGTAATGCTGTACTATCATTTCATTTTGGTGCACCTTAAACCATGACATTTTCCTAATACATATTTGACTCCAAGCTCTTTAAAGTAGATTGTCTCAAATCAGTCATATTATAGAATCATAGAATTGTTAGGGTTGGAAGGGACCTCAAGGATCATCTAGTTCCAACCTCCCTGCCATGGGCAGGGACACATCACACTAGATCAGGTTGCCCAGAGCCTGGCTGTAAAAAACCTCCAGGGATGGGGCTTCTACCACCTCCCTGGGCAACCTGTTCCAGTGTCTCACCACTCTCATGGTGAAAAACTTTTTCCTAACATCCAATCTGAATCTACCCAATTCTAGTTTTGCTCCATTCCCCCTAGCCCTATCACTATCTGCCATCCTAAAAAGTCCCTCCCCAGCTTTCTTGTAGCCCCCTTCAGATACTGGAAGGCCACAAGGTCACCTCAGAGCCTTCTCTTCTCCAGACTGAACAGCCACAACTTTTTCAGTCTCTCCTCATAGGAGAGGTGCTCCAGCCCTCTGATCATCCTTGTGGCCCTTCTCTGGACACAGTGCAGCACCTCCAGATCCTTCTTATAATAGGGGCTCCAGAACTGGATGCAGTACTCCAGGTGGGGTCTCACAGAGCAGAGTAGAGGGGGGAGAATCCCCTCCATCAACCTGCTGCTATGCTTCTCATGATGCAGCCCAGGATGTGATTGGCATTCCGAGCTGCAAGTGCACACTGGTGGCTCATGTTGAGCTTCTCATCCACCAGCACCCCCAGGTCCCTTCCTTCAGGGCTGGTCTCTTGTTTGCCTGATAAAGAAGCTACAGCGTAGAGAAGCATGAAAAGCATTCATAAGCAACCAGGAGCAATTCCATCACTACAAGAAAAACGGTCAAAGAAAAAGCTGTTATTTCTCATCAACACATAGAAAACTAGATTACACAAAATGAGACATATGCCAGTTAGTTTAGGAATGAGTTTTCTGCCCACCATTTGGCAAACACAGCGTAATTACTAAAGCATATTCCCAGAGCAAATCCAGGAAATTTAAAGAGTAACGGTGATACTAATTTACATGCTAATTACTCTTTTTTTCATGTTGAGAAAATGGCTTTAAATCCAATCTGATTGAACAACTTGTATGACTTGATAATAAAAAAGAAAATTAACATAATTATTATAAAGATTTCTTCTTCAGATCTCAAAAGGCAGTAGGTATGGCATCATATTCCTCAGGCATGCATAGTCGTGGTTATCTGCAGTGCTGGCACAGTCTGGGACAGAGTAATGTCTTTTTCTTGTCTTCTCATGGCACCCAGACAAAATTTTATTCCACATTTTTAAACAGCCTCTGCTTAATGTGAGTCAAACCTACTTATGCAGTAATATAGCCAAATTCCTCTAAGCTGTACTCATTTATAACATACAAATCCAGCACCTGATCTTATCACTAATAGAGTGCAGAAGTTTTAATCTATGTGAATTTTAGTAGAAGCCACGTGAAGTAAACATTCTTCATGCCCTACAGCTTGGAGAGACTGTGCTGCACCACATACACCACATGCACAGCTGTAGCTGTGTTCAGAAAACCTGAGCAGTGCCCACCAAACCTGAGCAGTGCCCACCTGTTGGAGGGAACTGCCCACCCTCTCTTAGCTTTACTGTGTGGAGTTGTCCTCAGAGGCACCCCAGGAGGTGACACACCACGGTACTATCTGATCTTCCTACCCTGCTCTATTCCCCACCCAAGTACCCATCTGAAGTGCTTTCACTGAAACCTGTGACAGCTCAGCATTGCTGACAGTAATGGGGCCAACAACCACGAAGAACAGCTCTGAGGCAGCACCACAGACCAAGGGCTGTCAGTCCTAACACTCATTCCCATACAGGTCTCTGCTTTCCCAGTTCAGACAAGTGTAGGCTCCCTGGAGCCCTTCCTCTGCTGTTGCTGCTCTTGGCACACTGCTTTCAGCCTGAGTGATGTAAAGGATGAGAATTTCCCTAGCAGGAGTTGTTGTTTAGGAGCAAGGTAGGAGCAGGACATTGCACCCAAAAACATGCTTACCCAAGGTATTCTGGAGATGCCTCTATCTCACCATCCAGTGAGGCCATTCATACATACATATGTAACTACAAACACACGACTCCTGTTGGACTACCCACACTTCTTTGCTCATATCATATTTCCAAGCCAGCTCAGATTGAACTCACATATGGACAAAGACTTGCAAATGGTGATCATCCCTAAGCCTAGGAAGCCAGAGTGTGTTAACATTTCTAAACCTGCTTCATAGAAAGATGTCAGGTATGGCACCCCTCAGCCCCTCGGGGCTTTCTGTACTCCTGTTCCAGGCTTTGGCGAGTACCATACTGACATCCTGCAGTTACAGATCAGGAGGTCCTTGGGTATAAATTCTCCACTTTAAGCTATTACACATTTTTTTAATAGAATAACATTTTGTGGTTGAAGTATCTGTTAGTGGGCTTTAGTGCTGACATAATATACTTTGACGTTAAGGAGTGAGGGAAGAATGAACTGCAAGGAATGTGTATTCCACTGAGTGAAGCAAGTGCATTAAAGCTGTATGCCTGAGCAGTTCCAAGAGTAGTGCTCAAACTCTTCATGCATTTATCTTACTTCCATATACTGGTTCCTTGTATTACACATTTCACACTTGTGGCCTTTGCCATGTGAGAGGAAATTAATTTTTAAATAACCTTAATTATCACTATGGTCAGCCTATGATATTGCTAACTCATCAGAAGGAAAAACAGTAGCACAGAACACGTGTTTGTTCTGGCAGTAATGTGATTTATTTATACTTGAACACCAGATGCATTTCTCAGCAGAAGCTGTGTGGGTAGTGACCCTACTTGTCTGGAAACTTCTGTTATCTAACTGAGAGAGAGTCATGACAGGTGACATGCCTAACAATTAAACTTGTCATCAGTAAGCACCAAAAAGGGAGTACAGATGAAATTTCAGATGTCTTGTGAGCAAAAGTGATTTTTGCAGCCTTAGGTATGTGAGAATTGGTTTCACAGCCGCAGGCACGTACTTGAGTTTGATATCTAAATCATTCTTTGAGCACAGAAAAACTCATCCTCTAATGATGCTTGTGTCTTATGTAGTAGCCATGTGGAAACAAGATAACACAAGAACACATGTTGCATGGGCCAGATGATATGGTGGATAAGGAAGTCTTGAAGTGGCCTGATTTGCCTCATGTTTCCCTTTCTCCCTCAATGTAATTGTCTTCTGACATAGAACAATTTCCTGTAAAACAGTAGAAAATGAGGCCATGCTGTGCACAGAGTGCAAGTCACTGGAGACCCATTACCCTACATGAGAAGCCACCTTACATGATGAAAGTTGAAGATGTTCCCTCTGCTGAGCTCAAGTTGTGGTGCAGTAAAGCCAAGAGACATGTGTAAAAGTCTGCACAAATCAGCACAGATCCTGTAGAAGAGGAGTCTTGCTCTCACTTCATGCCTCTCAAATCCCAGGCAGGCACTTTGCTGTTTGAACCACAGAGCTGTGATCATGTCTGCTCTCAATCTGGTATCATAAATCTCTCACTCTCATCCCCACTGCTTTAGCTAATGCAAAAGCAGGAGCAGCATTTTTATTACCTTTGGCTTTTGCTGGTGCATTGCAGAGCATATATCCAGCAGTGCTTATAGAGTGAAAGTGTCTGTCAGGTGCCTAGCTGTTGTGCCAGGGAAGGATTAAGGTGTAGGGAATTAAGGGGATTAAGCCACAGGAATGTTTATCTGCTGTGGTTCAAGTGGATTTAGGGTTGCGGGCAGGATGCAGGCACTCGGAGAAAAATGATGGCAGCTCCAAGCTGCACCCTTGGTACCAATGTCCTATGGTACTGAGTAGCATGCCCACACACCAACTGTCATCCACACCAGAGAACAATCCCAGAGAGCAAATCAGGTAGTGTGGTAGTGGTTCTTGCCTACACTGTAGCAAGCAAGCCCCTCCAAAATGGCCTGGTTCTTCTTTAGGGATGTCTCAGTCCAGAGGGGGAAAGAGAGACTTGGTTCTTTTTGAACATTCCCGTGTTATGAAATAAGAGGCAAAAACAAGGCCAAAATATCAACAGCAAGGCTATTTAGTAACAGAGTAAAATGGATGGAACAGAAGAAGGGAGAGAGAGAGGGGAAAATGGAGAGAGAGGGAGAGAAAGAAAGGCATTATATTGCCACCCTCTTCCCCCCAGCCCCAAGATGATTTCGGTCTGTGGAAGGGTCCTGCTGCATCCTTGTTGGCTTGTGCTGTCTGCCCTGGAGGAGGGGAGGGAGAGATCCCAAAGTCCAAGTCCTTCTCTGAGCAGCCTCCAGCATGTGGTGACTTCAGTAAGGTGTCTTTTCTCTTCTCCAGGACTTCTTTTCTTCTTACAGCAGGCAAAACTTAGGGCACAGCTTTGCTGGTGGTGGTGAAAAGAAGGTTCCTGGACTGATTTCAGGCTGGATGTTCATGGTGATGGTTTTTCTTCTGTGTCTGTCCTTTTCCCTTTTTCTATTTTCTTCTCCTGAGCAGGCATCACTCAGGTATTTTATACAGTTTTTTAGTCACAGGGTTTTTTAGTCACAGGGTTTTTTAGATATGTGTCCAGGTATTGTCCCCAGAAAATCTTCCTGTGCATTCCTTGTGTGCTTACAGGAGTCCAGTGGAGGGGGGACCTCCACCTCCTCCTTCGCCTTTTACCTGCCCAAACACACCATACGCATCAGGGGCTTATGATGCCAGGTGGTGAATCCATCGTATATTCCAGAAGCCTTTTCACCATCCTCCCTTTCCAGGGTACAGATGATCTTGTCTGTGCACATTCCAGAGAGTAGGTACCAGCGGCATCTGCCCATTACACATTTCTGTTGGCAGAGGGTCTTTTCACCATCCCTTCCCTTGGCAGCTTTGTTGGTTCACATCAAGAGAGACAAGATTTAGTCTCTGACAAGGGGGTTGCTTGGGTGTCTTCCAGATGTTTCTTCACTATTCCTGATTACTTGAGAATATTCCAGAAGGGACAGAAAGAAAATGCAAGTAAATGCAGCATTAATGGTAGGAAAGAAAAAACAGAAGTGACAGTGCATGGCCACCCATTCAGAGCTAAAATAACTATTTGGATAGGTTCTTTTTATCTTGACAACACTGCTGGTTTAAACATCCTTTTACAGCACTAATGCATATATTTATACAGACCTAAGTGCATTAACTAGATTTTATTTTGAAAAAGAAAAATCTCAGGAAGTCTGCACATTGGGAAGCAGAGTTTTGATAGCAACTTAGCAAAAGTAAATTTGTAAAGCTCAACTTAATCAAAAAATAACCACACATAACCACCATAATGTCTGAGCCTACTCAGCTGGCATACCTTTGCTCCTAAATCAGAAGAGTTAACATTCTGGAGAGGGAGTCAAGGCTGTTTAAGTATTTTAAATAATGAGAAGTTATTGACTGATGGTCCAGATGAGGCCATGGCACTTAGGTGACATTTGATGAAGAATTAGGCTGGAAAAACCTGTGCTAAAATGGAAGAAGTGTGTTTGCTGCAGATGGGACCCTGGTTCCTGTGCCAGTGGGGCTGCTTGCTGCTCTCAGAGCGTACTTGTTCGTGAGTCTGTGGTGAATATGTTCCACTCTTAAAGGAAGAGTTTCCAAAAGCAAATCACTTTGTTGTTTTGAAAAAGCACCTGTGGAACAACACTTTTAACCTCACATTCACTCACATTCAAAGAGAAGCTAATGTTACACCAGGGACTGAACATGTAGTGATAAATCCACCCTGAAGAGCTGGGACATGGCCTGAAGCTTGGTCGTGCTGCTGAGTCTTGTCAGGCAATTAACGAACAGTTCATTTATTGGTGGTTTATAAACTCAGTTTCATAAATTTCTAGTAGCTTTATTTTGATTTTTCCTTCAAGTTTGACAAGTTAAAGACAAGAAAGAAAGTTGTACCAAAGAAAGGAAAAGAACTTTACCTCTGCTGTGGTGTTCCAAAGGGCCTTTTATCAAAATGTTTCATATACAAAATTGAATAAACTGACAATATCAATTCTCTGTTTACAAGAATTCCTCTCTTTTGCCTTTTAAATAAGGTTTCTTTTAAATTCATCTTTATTTTTAACCTATACTAGGGATAATATACTCTCTTTTAAATGCTATGCTGGGTAATTTTTCTACTTACTCACTGTCTGAATTAACCACCACCTTTAAGCAATTACTTTAAATATTTCTTCCCATTAATTTTCCTTTGAAATGTACCTAGGGGTTTAACAGTGTTAAAGTAGCCTTGTGATTTCTCACAAAGAAAATCTGAAGTAAATTGACCTGTCTGATCACATCAGTGTCAAAAAATAGGAACAGAATTTTCCACCAGTAGTCTGGTTTTAATTCTTGAAGATGCTTGCAGCTTTAGAAGGTTCAGCTTTACACATATCAGAACATATCTGACTTCTACCTGTTGCCTTTCATTGCCATTAAAATAGTCCTTTTTAGAAATATCTTTTTTAACTGTTTATATTGAAGGAAATATCTTAGAGTTCTTTTTTCTTTTCTCTTTTCTTTGCTTTTCTCTTCTTTTCTTTTCTTTTCTTTTCTTTTCTTTTCTTTTCTTTTCTTTTCTTTTCTTTTCTTTTCTTTTCTTTTCTTTTCTTTTCTTTTCTTTTCTTTTCTTTTCTTTTCTTTTTTCTTTTCTTTTCTTTTCTTTTCTGTTTTCTTTTCTTTTCTTTTCTTCTATTTTCTTTTCTTCTCTTTTCTTTTCTTTTCCTTTTTTTTTTTTTACAGACATCTGTTAATATATTGTCACATGATTCTAAAACAGGAAAATTATGGGTATAGGAGGAAAAGTCATCCTCACTTATGCTGTTGATGCTTCTGTTGTAATACATAATTCAATAGGCTCTTAAAGGATTAAGCCAAAATGCTTTATCATTCTTTACTGTCTTTCCCATTTTTTCTAAGTGAGTTTCTTAACTCTACTTCTTCAGTTTTTTAATCCTTGACCATTTTTCTGAATTGTTTAGTATGTGGAATAAATCCTTCATTGCCTCATCAATTTTTATAACACATTACCTATTTGCCAGTGGTCCAAAATATCAGCAAACTGCTTCAGTTTTTACTCTGGAAATCAGAAGAAAATAAATATCTGACATTTGTCTTAAAAAAAAAAAAACAAACAAAACTAAAAGGCTGAATACATAATAGGGTACAAAGTACCACTTTGATCACCCAGTCTGAGTAGTGGCAAAGGATTCAGCTATTCTGGAACAGAAATTTACAGCACTGTCATGGATTGAATTGAACCTGCTGCTGTTATTCACACCATGCTGCATTCATGCCAGCTTCGAAAATGATAGTGCTGACTGGAGCAAAGTATGATGGGGCTTGAAGTTCAGATTGCAGCACAGAAGGCTTCCTGTTCCGGTTCCTGCTTCTGGATTCCAGCTTCTTGGGGTGCGGTCTTTTTCCACTGGGATGGCGGTTGGTCAAGGAAAGATGGTGGAGTAGTTTTCTGGCTTGGGCTTTTGGCTTACTTGCTTCTGCTTGCTGCTGCTTTGCACTGTGCTGCTTGTTGTAGTCTACCTGGACTTCAGCAAAGCCTTTGACACCATCCGCCATAGCAAACTCCTGGCCAAGCTGTCAGTCTGTGGCTTGGACAGGTGCACTTTGCACTGGGTTAAGAAGTGGCTGGGGGGCCAGGCCCAGAGAGTGGTGGTGAATGGTGCCACATCCAGTTGGTGCCCAGTCACTAGTGGTGTCCCCCAGGGATCAGTGTTGGGCCCTATCCTGTTCAACACCTTTATTGATGATCTGGATGAGGAGATAGAGTCCACCATTAGTAAGATGGCAGATGATGCCAAGTTGGGAGCAGCTGTCGATCTGTTGGAGGGTAGGAGGGCTCTACAAAGGGACCTTGACAGGCTGCTTAGATAGGCAGAGTCCAACGGCATGAGATTTAATAAGTCCAAGTGCCGACTTCTGCAATTTGACCACAAGAACCCCATGCAGAGATACACGCTGGGGTCGGAGTGGCTGGAGAGCAGACAGACAGAAAGGGACCTGGGGGTACTGATTGACAGTAGGCTGAATATGAGCCAGCAGTGTGCCCAGGTGGCCAAGAAGGCCAATGGCATCCTGGCCTGCATCAGAAATAGTGTAGCCAGCAGGAGCAGGGAAGTCATTCTGCCCCTGTACTCAGCTCTGGTTAGGCCACACCTTAAGTACTGTGTCCATTTCTGGACTCCTCAATTTAAGAAGGACATTGAGATATTTCAACGTGTCCAGAGAAGGGCAATGAGGCTGGTGAGAGGTCTGGAGCACAAACCCTATGAGGAGAGGTTGAAGAAGCTGGGGTTGTTTAGCCTGAAGAAGAGGAGGCTCAGGGATAACCTCATTGCTGTCTACAACTACCTGAAGGGAGGTTGTAGCCAGGTGGGGGTTGGTCTCTTGTCACAGGAAACCAGTGACAGAATGGGAGGACAGAGTCTCAAGCTGCAACAGGGGAGGTTTAGGCTCAAGGTGAGGAGCTTTATACTGGATGTTAGGAAATAATTCTTTATAGAAAGAGTGATTTGCCATTGGAATGGGCTGCCCAGGGAGGTCGTGGAGTCACTGTCCCGGGCAGTGTTTAAAATAAGCCTAGTTGAGGAACTTAGTGCCATGGTTTAGTTGATTAAATGGTGTTGGGTGATAGGTAATAGGTTGGACTTGATGATGTTTGAGGTCTTTTCCAACCTGGTTGATTCTGTCATTCTGCAAACGGGCTAAGGTAATTATGCATTTTGCACCATGTTTATCTGATTTTGGTGAGTAAACTCTATTCTAATCTCACTCTTTTTTTTTTTCCTCAATCTCAAGTATTTTGCTTATTACTTTTCCCTTAATTCTGTGTTGGGAAAATAGCCAGGTTCACCCGCTGGTTCGGTTTGACCCATTTTGTTCTGATTCAAACCATTGCAACCAGTCTTCAGTGCATGGTTCAAAGGTGACCTTGCTGCCTACAAAGTTTTCAAACATGAGAAGTGGCTGCTAGCTGCTGGAATGAAGCTAGCTAGTAAGAGTGATGCTGCCCATTGCATGTTTCTTGCACAGTACAGTACCTATGGACAAGCAAGCACCTCTTCATCTAGGCACATAGAGACATGACTTGACTCAGCCAAGGAGGGCATAAACCATAACACTTTGTTTTGAACTGTTTGAACAGAACAAATGGACTAAGGAATTCATGCATGGCTTAAACATGTCTAAATTAGGCAGGTTTCTTATCTGCTTCAGGCTCTCCTTAGATGTCTTATGTTTGCTGTGTCTTCATACTCACTTAGAATCATACAATTGTTAAGGTTGAAAGGGACCTCAAGGATCATCTAGTTCCAAACACCTGCCATGGGCAGGGACACCTCACACTAAATCAGGATGCCCAGAGCCACATCCAGCCTCGCCTTAAACACCTCCAGGGATGGGGCTTCCACCACCTGCCTGGGCAACCTGTCCCAGTGCTTCACCACCCTCATGGTGAAAAACTTTTTCCTAACACCCAATCTGAATCTACCCATTTCTATTTTTTTTTCCATTCCCCCTAGTCCTATCACTACCTGATATCACTTGCCCAATAAGGTCTTAGTGTCACTTCTCAGAAGGAAGTCTGGTTCTGGAAGATTTCTCAATGGACTAGGCATGAGTGACCTAGCTCAGACCTAGCACTGCTATTCCAATAGCCAGCAATACCTTTCTAAAATATTTTTTCTTTTAGATTTTCTAGTATGCTTGAGCCATTAGGTATCAAATACTTTCTATAAGGTTACAGAACTTCTTGATTACAATTAAATCAATGTTTAATCCAGTTTCCAAAAAGCTAAATAGACCATGAAAATAATTTAGACTTCACATTACACTACCTAATTATTAGGAGCCCTGCAAGCCAAACTGATTTATCCTATTTTCTATAAAATTCCCAATGAGGTTTCCCCCTTGATTTCTGATAAAATGTAAACAACCTTGGTTCAGATGGAAATGCCTGCAAAACCTTAGAAATTAACTTTCTCCATTAAACATATATATATTTTAAAAAATGTAAAAATGAAATAAACATATTATCAGATTTTTTTTTAATTAATCTTATATAAATCAGATCTGACAAAGAAATTTTGGTAGCTTCATCTGAGAGAGTGATAGGACTTTACATGGAGTTTTCAGCATTTGCTGTTAGTTTGCACTGCACTGAAGTGTTTCATTTTCTATGTTCAAATGACACATTTCTGGAACCAGAAATCAAATACATCCTGTTAAATTAGGACCTAAACACCATCTAACCTTACCTAATTTATCTGCATTCTGTAACAATATTCATGGCTGCAACAATTGGTTAGAGACACAAATGTCTTCCTTTTTTTTTTTTTTTAATCTAATTTATGTGCTCGAATGAATCTCAAAGGTGCTTCTTAAAATCTGGCATTTCTCAGAGACAGGAATATAAAGGGTGGAGGAATTCCTGAAGGTTCACTGCACAGATGTTTTCTTAGATGAATAAAGAGAAAATGTAGCATAAAATTTGAATGGTAATAAAATTATATAGCTCATAACCTCAGAGAAATGCCATCAATGAAATAAGTGGATGTTAAACTGTGAAAAATGTCAGCAGACAATTTTTTTCTCTTATCTCAGTAGAAGGACTGTTCTTCCTGGTGAGCAATGATGGTCAATACTCAAGTTATGCTATATTTATCATATTAAAACAAATGGACTGTAAATGTAATGTAGAAACTCATTTATCTCTTCTGTTCTGTTGATGTCTCCCTAGAAATTAATCAGAAGATCTATAGGTGAGAACAGATTAATCAATTCAGACTCAACAAATGAATAAATGTTTTACAGAAATAAAGGAATCAAAACAAACAGAAAGCTGTGATACACGTAGAATAAGGCAATTTCTGACAAGGACCTAGCTTTGGAATTTAATTATGTAATAAAGAAATTAGGACCCAGTACAGTGAGGAAAATTAAGCACATGTAAAGCCTCAGATGATGACATGGATGATGCTTCAGAGTTTCCCTCTATCTGGTCCTTACTTCAGGGTCCTAAAAAAGGAAAACCAAAAAAAACCCGCTTTAAACAAGGAGGAGAGAAATGCACAGAAAGCAGAGAAATACCCTTGAAATAGTTAATTGCTAGACACTGAATAAAATAATTCATTACAGTAATTAAAAACAAACAAAAAGCCACACAAAACTATGCAGATTCATTCAATGAAAAGCAGTCACAGCAGCTCCGAAAAACACAGAGTCAGATCCAACACTGTATAAAGCACCAGTTAAAGGATTTGCAACAATTCCTTTAATTTATTGTGACAATTGAAACAATTCTTAGTTCAATTTATGTGAAAGGGCACTGTATTCCTGCAAAGGCAAAAGGCCAAACCATCTAGGAGAGTGCATGTTTAGTGCAGATTGGTAAGGACCTTCTGCACCCATGCGCTCCTGTTCACTTTCTCTGTTATTAGCCTGACATGTAAGGCACTGTTATGAAACATTAAAAAAAAATTAATATTTATGAAAATAAATAATAATGCTGGAAATCTGCAGAATCCAATAGGAAATGAAATATCAAATAGAGCTTAAGAGCATAGATTGATTTAAAAGATTATTTCACTAAAATGTTATGTGTGATTCAGAGACAAGATGGAATTCAATAGTTTTCTCTTTTTGTATTGTCAGTATATTTCTTCTAGAGTTGACAATCAAATCCCAAACTACTTCAAGATTAGGCCAGTTCTGAAGATGTGGTAGAAACACCTCTAAGCAACTGGCAAATGAAAAAGTAAAAATGAATCAGTTTACAAATATAGGAGGCCTTTGAGACATTTAGGCAGCTCCAAACATAGCTGAATTGTCAGAGATAACATCATGAATACAGGTAACCGATTTCCACATAAATACATCCCCTAAAGTGTAGAAATCGTTCACCGAATCTCAATTGCAGTCTACAGTTTGATTGTATAATAAATTCCATTTTAAAGTTCCTGACACAAGATGGAAAAAGAAACACTGAAGTCACAAGACACAAAGTTCTGATTCATAAAATCTGTGCTACTTGTGCAAATTTGTCCAAAAAACAGTGAATCAAGAAACTTAACCTTCAAGAATCAGGTATGTTCTGAGTTTTGTTGTAGCTAATATAAAACAAGCATAAAGGCATAAAATTGTTCTGAACTCTGGTCAGTTTGGTAAGAATGAAGGTTTGTGCTCACATCTGATCTGGATTAATTTTGTACAGTTGCAGAATTAATGATCAGAGGATGGTGGCCTCTGTCTTTCTGATGACACCTACATTTCATGCTTGAAATACTGTTTAAGACCCCAGGACCATACATGCTCAGAATATTTCTCAGCTTTGTCATAAATCAAGACTCAAAAGCTCACCATCTCCTGTTTCCTCAGCTGCTGTGTAACATGATTTCCAGTGAGAGAAACGTCTGAGGTGTAAGATGCATTATTAACATTGCATGCATTTGCTGTCAGAACTGTACTTCTCCAAACAGAATGTGGGAGAAATGTCGCTGTTCTGCCATGGGATGTTTTAGTCTTTGTATTCTTTTAAAACTTGTGGATAAGACTAGTATCACAGTATCACAGTATATCAGAGGTTGGAAGGGACCTCAAGAGATCATCAGGTCCAACCCCCCTGCCAGAGCAGGATCACTTAGGGTAGTCTGTACAGGAACTCATCCAGGTGGGTTTTAAAAGTCTCCAGAGAAGGAAACTCCACAACCACCCTGGGGAGCCTGTTCCAGTGCTCTGTCACCCTCACTGTAAAGAAGTTTCTCCTCGTGTTGAGGTGAAATCTTCTATGTTCTTGTTTGAACCCATTGTTCCTTTTCTTATCANCTCTCTTGGCCACAAGAGCACATTGTTGTTCCATGGAGAATTTGCTGTCCACCAACACTCCAAGGCCTTTCTCCATGGAGCTGCTTTCCAGCAGGGCAGCCCCTAAACTGTACTAGTGCCTGTTGTTATTTCTCCCCAGATATAGGACCCTGCACTTGTCCTTATTAAACTTCATGAGGTTTGCCTGCACCCAGCTCTCCAGCCTGTCCAGGTCACATTGGATGGCAGCACAGCCTGACAGGTGTCAGCCAACCCCACCAGTTTTGTATCATCAGTGAACTTGCTGAGGGCTCTCTCAATGCCCTCATCCAGGTCGTTGAGAAAGATATTGAACAAAACTGGATCCAGTACAGATCCCTGGGGGACCTCACTTGCCACAGGCCTCCAAGTTGACTCTGTGCCATTGATGACGACCCTCTGGACTCTGTTGTGGAGCCAGTTTTCAATCCACCTCACTGACCAGCCATCTATGCCACATCTCCTGTGACAACAAACACTTTCATCTTGTTACACGCAGCTGCAACTTGCTTAGCGGACAAGGAACATAATAACAAGCATAACAGTATCCATGAGCAGAGTCCAAGAGTCTGACAGGCCAGAACAGTGTAAAACATAAACAATTTCATAGTCAAAGCACCTATTAGTCCATGATGGTAACATTACCCAAGGAAACACAATAAATAAATTCTGTTCAATGAAGATATATAAAATACATAGACTCTTCTGAAAGTGAACTATCTTTATCACCTAATTTTATCTCATGGATGTCACCTTGTGTAATGTAATTTAATTGGTCACATAATAAACCCAGTAACTCAAACTTGATAAAATTAAGTCCGCCAGGAAGGCATGGTATCCTTTTTGGAAGGTATTAAGAGATGCAGAATTCAGCACTTCCATACGTAATTAATTTTAAGGCTTAATTATTGTTATGGATGTGTTGTTCTGTTTATAATTCAAATGCATTTATATTGAACTTCTGCCTAGGCCTTGGCTATAGGATTATTCTCTCTTCATTAAAGTAAAAGTTAATAGCCAGTTTTTTTTTTCTCTGTGAGGTTACTGATACCTGTAATTAGGTTAATTTTGATTGCTTCATTTAGTAACTTCAACAGATTAAGTTCTGATAAGAGTTTATTGGCTTTCATTCATTCATTTCTTGGGTATTCTGTTTTATAGCTAGCCTTGTAAACATGTACACCAGAACTAAACATCATATTACACTTATAAATACAATGTATGCTTCTTCTTTCCTGTTTTGTAAATACAAATTAATCTTTATTTTTCTACATTAGTGTGTTAATTCAAATCAGGAGTCTAAGTTTGAAGTTAATCTCCCTTTTCCCCCTTATTTACAACACCACAATTTGCATCACGGTATAGTTGTGGAGCACCTGGTCGGGATTCCTTTTGTGTTAAACCAAACTGGAAGGTGAAAGCATTTGAAAGCGACTCGAAGCAGTTCTAGGGAGTGCACCTAATGAATCTCAGGTACAAATGGATGCAGTCTTCTGGGACAAGGTTAGAGCTAGTTTGAAGTCAGGAGGGGATGGGGGGAAGGAAATAAAGGGTTAAAAAAAAAAAAGTATGTACAATACGGATGTCAGATCCCTGGCATCAGCCATATAATTTTATAGATCCATTTGTATTGGTCCACCATACTTGCTGGATACAGCTATAAGCCTAGGGTCTTTCTCGGAGTCCTTACAGTTTAGTAGAAAACATCTCTTCCATCACTGTGTTGCATATGGGTAAATAGAACATATGTGTATGTCTAAAGTACTCTAAAGTAGCGTGTGATTCCAGCTTTCTGTAATGTGGCTTCCTGGTTTCCTCAATACTTCCCACACAGAGACAATGTCACCCTTACCAATGACAAAAGTCTACCTTAGCTTACTTAAAGAGAGGAACTGAATGTTTTATCCATTGAGAGTTCATATAAACATATTTCAAACAGCATCCATCTGTTAGCTTTGTTAGGAAGTATCAAAGATACATTTTTTAATAAGGTCTGTTCCTGTTAGTAAGTATCAAAGATACTTAAGTTTCAGAGATACTTACTAACAGGAATAGACCTTATTAAAAAAATGAAGGACAAGATACAAAGCAGTAATTAGCCAGTTCAAGGAAGATAGTCCACAAGTAAGGGTGGAATTCAAAGACATAGCTGTGAATGCAACATGGTAGAGAAACAAGGCAATGAGGGTGGGAAATTTATCATCACGTTTTTTTAAGTCACAAGAAGAAAAGTAAATTCTCAGCAGACACAGTTGCCATAGTAGATATTTAAAGAAAAGTAATTAGCAAAAATTAAAGAGAGCAGGTCAGCCTTACTATCATTAAATCATTTGCTGTGAGAAATTCACCATTTGTAACATTAAAGAATTAATTATAGAGAAATTAACTCCAGGGTTACTTACTGAGCTGTGTAAAATTGAAATTCAATTTAAATTGAAATTCAAATTATCAAAAACATATTAATTTTTTTTTTTTTTTTTGTCTATTGCACATTCGATTTAACTTATAGCAATATTCTGGGATGCTTTTTCACTGTTCCTGCAATGTATAATAGGTTTTGGTCACATAACAGTTTATAATCATTATTTAAGCCAGGAATCATGCTGTAGTATGGGGGGTTTTTTTGGAAACAAATGCTGGACAATCCATGACTGAACATCTGTATAATCATTATTTGCAGTTTTAAGTTTGTATAATCTGCCTTTTCACATCTAATCCTATTTTTTTTCCTATAGTGTCCATGGGATTCTGTTGAAGATCTACATATGAAACTACTGTGGAACTTCTAGAGCCTATAGTAGCATAAGAATTATAAATTGGGTCACACAAAAGTCCATATTTCTAACTATTCTTTATCCAAGAGCAGCCAAAAATGCATAAAGAAAAGTATAAAACCAGAGCAAATATACAGTGTGTCCAAAATAACTTGTGAGTTTTGCCATTGAACTTCTGAGATTAGTTTGAGCATTATGGAAAAATTTTACTCAAAACCGGTGTGTTATCATTGATAGTTTTCTGGTCTTCTCTGGTCTCCATAGATAGACATTTACTCTGCACAGGACAATTCAACCCACCTCTTTTAAACACTTTTACATTTGAGTCTGGTCACTGATTTAAAATTTAATAAAAATGGCAAATGGATAATTAATATGTGCCAAACATGCCTTTTTGATGGTTAAAAATAGATTTTTTTTCCCTATATAGTACCTAAAGATTTGCTCTCACTTATTCCTAGGAAAAGAACCAAGAGTGATGAAAAAATACTACAGGAGTTTGGGCTATTCATCTGGAGAAGAGACCTTATTGTGGCCTTCCACTATCTTCAGGGAGCCTACAAGAAAGCTGGGGAGGGACTTTTTAGGATGTCAGGTAGTGATAGGACTAGGGGGAATGGAACAAAATTAGAAATGGGTAGATTCAGATTGAATGTTAGGAAGAAGTTTTACACCATGAGGGTGGTGAGACACTGGAACAGGTTGCCCAGGGAGGTGATAGAAGCCT
Source organism: Indicator maculatus (assembly GCA_013399975.1). Lineage (NCBI taxonomy): Eukaryota > Metazoa > Chordata > Aves > Piciformes > Indicatoridae > Indicator > Indicator maculatus. Next base: position 76,540 of record VXBD01012190.1, on the reverse strand, counting down.
CATCCCTGGAGGTTTTTTTAGGGTCAGGCTGGATGTGGCTCTGAGCAACCTGATCTAGTGTGAGGTGACCCTGCCCATGGCAGGGGGATTGGAACTAGATGGTCTTTGAGGTCCCTTCCAACCCTAACAATTCTATGATTCTATATATGACTTTTCATTTAATTAATAATGAAAGAAAGAAATAAAGGAATGTTAACAGATGGTCAGCTCTCTGAAGACTTCTTTTTACATCCTGAACTGATCGTGACTTGGCCATCAAAGATCCTGTTACTATTCCTTTCATGTTGTGAAGAGAGAAAAATCTGTGGGATTGTTGCCTTCTTAACATACAAGAGATTTTTTAAAAGTATTTTGAAACTACATGGTGGAACAACAAGGAGTGTCTGCAACTACCAAGTGTTCTGGTGCTTCAGCACAAAATTCTGAGGGGAAAACAAAACAAAACAAAACAAAACAAAACGAACCAACCCCCCCCCCAAAAAAAAAAAAAAGTAACTGTTAAATTAGTTTCCTTTCTTCCTCCTTTCTTATTCCTTTCCCTCTGGTCTTTACTTTCCTTTTTTTCTTTTCTTCTTTTTCTTTTCTTTCTTTTCTTTTTTCCTTTTTTTTTTTCATTTTTTCTATTCTTATTCCCCTCCTCTCCCCTCCTCTCTCATCATTTAGTTGTTTGCTTTCAAATAGTTTGCACATTTTTGTAAACCATTTTAACTGATCACAATCCAATGTCTCTCATAGCTCATGAACTTAGAGGGAGATTTCAGATCAGTTTTTATGTTCATACAATATTTGAGTATTCCATTCACAAAAATCAAATAGAAATACAAATCTGCCATGTTTAAGATACAAGAGATAAGTTGGGAGGACCATGGTTAGAGAGATTCAGTTCCCTCAGAAGAAGATGGAAAGCTACTAATGGTTTTATGCTTGGCTTCTGAAAGTAACAACAGATGTTTCCATTTCTGTAGCTTTGTCACATAAATGTCTTTTGTGAGATCTTATTATTTTTCCTGTTTATTCCAGATCTCTCTTTCTTTAATATCAAGTACATATTCAATCTTTTTGATAGGAATTACTAATCTACTTTCTTTAAACCACACTTGGTTCCTTTTAAATAGAAAATGACTTTGCTACCATATCACTTCTTGAGGTACATTAAATTCCACTGAATCTATAAATAGCTGTTAAAAATACTGGCTGGAATTTCATCAAATTTACAAGGCATCTGTCATTGTCACTCCTCTGACTGCACACAATACATTATATAATAGGAAGCAGGCTGCAACCATGAAGCTGCACATGCAGGAAGGTTTCTTGGTCTATCTCCTGGTTTACAGAAGAAAATTAAAAGAACTTTTTTATCTTTAAAAAAAATATTTGTTTTATAACATGCAATTGCCACAATCTTGATTTCCTTGTTAGTTTTCACATCCACAGTGAAAATGAGAGCAGACAAGGAGATTCTAAGTATCTCTCTTAGGAGAAAAGGTTAAGTGACCTCAGAGCTTCATTTCAGCTGTACTCAAAGTCTTAACTAATAAGTTGTTCAAAAGCATTTATGTACACCTTACATGGCAGCTCGTCTGTACTACATTTATGCAAATATAAATCCTATTAGTCATCCTGCACTGCAAAACTGTCATCATAATTCAAACTTGCATCTGAGTTACAGGCATCAGGTGAACTAATCTTTCTAATTTATGTTCCCATGTTTGCATATAATCACAGTATCACAGTATATCAGAGGTTGGAAGGGACCTCAGGAGATCATCAGGTCCAACCCCCCTCAATGATCAATGGTGTTTCTGAGGACTTGTAAGAGAAGGACTCCCCTTGCTAAATCTAACTAATTAATACAACATCATGTCACTCTGCTTCAAACAGTTTTAGTCAAATTTAGTCTTTATACAGTATTGTGGTAATACCATATAAAAGAAAGAGAAATTACAGGAAACAAGGTAGAAATAGACTACAACAATAAATGGTGGAAGGACTGTGGTGCAATAAGGTAAAAAACTGTCACAGATCATGTTTCTAGGAGAGTTTCTCCTTTTAATAAAGTAATAATGATATGGAAATAACTGTTTGTCCCTGCTCACCTGCCTGGGATAAAAATTGATATTTTCTGCTCCTTTGCCACTTTTGCAGGTATACAATTCAAAGCACATCTAAGCCTTTACAAGACAGCACAAAACAAGCTTTCAATATCAATGCTGAGCATGTTTGTAGAGTAGCAATTGCTAAGTTTATTTTTTATGGTTTTGAAACTTTGGTCTGATGCTATTTCAAGACAATTTCAAGTTCTCTAGCGAATCCTGAAGAAATAGGTTTCTATGACACTGAAGGTGCTTTCTGAAATTCATTGGGAGAAGAAAAAAACTGTTTTGTGATAACAAGTATCGCTGGGAAAAAAATGGAGTGAGATTTGTTTTAGGAGGAGAGGATCTACAATAACAGATGAAACGTTTATAGAAGGATACAGATTCAGCCACAGAAAAGTATGGCCATTGGTAACCTTGTATCAAGAAATCTTATATGGGAAACCAGGACTGGGACCTGCTGCTTTAGTTAAGAAATTCCTGAAACAAGAAAGATTTTAATCTGTCTTCTTGGATGTGAATTTCCACTATCCCTAAAAGCCCTTCTGGATAATTTCCTTGGGAAGGCTTTTTTTCAGAACAAGCCAAGCAGCTTCTCTCCAGCATGAAGTTTCCCCTTTGCAGTCAAAGTATGCTGAGGGACAGTTGGGTGCCAAAGAAGCCAGGATGAAATGCTTTCCCCAAACCAGACATTGTGGGTTTGGAAGACTTTTTATTATTATTATTATTATTATTCAATTGAACCTATTAGGTTCAACCTAACAGGGCTATTTACCTTCCATTGGTTTCTTATGCAGAGGGTCATATATTTCAAAAACAGAGAAAGAAAACTCTTTTAAACTTGTTCTTAATGATACTACTGAGACAGCAATACAATTGGAAATATTACTCAAATATTCTTTCACAATTAAAAAAGTAAAGAAGATATTACAAGAATAATGTGTGACTACATGATTGAAACCTTACATTTGACAAGGATTTTTTCCTCCAAAATTTGCTAACTATATTAGCCAGAAGAACTTTCCAAATTTCTGCAAACATGATGATTTCTTGTTGATGTCAATTATGAAGTAATTTCATATATTTTCTTGTATTTTCTGGATGAATGGACTCATATAAAGTCTAAGAATTACTCCAAAACAAAAGTACTGATTTTGATTTCTACTTACTTTCCTTTACAAAGTTATTAGAGCTGTTAAAATAATTATATTTATTTATTTTAAAAATTGCATTCAGCAACGCAGTCAAGACTAAAAAAATCAAGCTCAATATACTGGGACAAGTAACCAAGACCAGTTGTTCTCAGAAAATCTTGAACTATCAGAGCACAACACAACAATACAGAACTTAGTTTAAAAAAAAATAAATAAAAGATAGACATAAACTAGAACGTTCTGTGCGATTTGAAATAATAATCCCAGTCAAAGAAGCTTATCTATTTATAAAATAAGAATACCTTCTACTATTTTCCTTGGTAAGTGAACAGGGTTTACATGTTTTTGCTAAAAAGAGTGTGTCATGGATTCTTCTCCTTTATTTCTGCATATTACAGTCAATGGCATTTTCTTTAGATTTCCTTGTATTCCTGTTCAAGGTCTTTATTGATGATCTGGACGAGGGGATTGAGTC
>VXBD01012190.1:47352-72511 GCA_013399975.1 Indicator maculatus | reverse complement strand
GGTGGGGGTTGGTCTCTTCTCCTAGGCAACCAGCAGCAGAACAAGAGGACACAGTCTCAAGTTGTGCCAGGGGAGGTTTAGGCTGGAGGTGAGGAGAAAGTTCTTCACAGAGAGAGTGGTTGCCCATTGGAATGGGCTGCCCAGGGTGCTGGTGGAGTCACCATCACTGGAGATGTTCAAGACTAGACTGGATGAGGCACTTAGTGCCATGGTCTAGTTGATTGGATAGGGCTGGGTGATAGGTTGGACTGGATGATCTTGGAGGTCTCTTCCAACCTGGTTGATTCTATGATTCTATGAAATCTACTGATCTTCACCTGTAGAAAATTCAGTATTTTTGAAATCTAAGGTTTTTACATCTAAGGATAGGCAACTCTTTCAGAATATGGAAGGTCATAGAAATTCTTCATATAATTTCCATTAAGATTTTTTCCATTTTCTCCCTTCCTGCACTAATTCCTTCATGAAAAATTGCTTGAAGAAATAGTGTTTTTGCAAGTAAGTAATACAACTTAATCTGTTTTGAATTAAAAGGTGAATATCTTTAACAAATGCTTTCTTATGGTTTAGCATTTAACTTAGTCTTCTCTATGTTTTTTTCCCTTATGCTTCAAAAATATGCTTAGAAGCCAGACCACCTAGGCATTCTGTTTATCTCTGTTTATCTCTGTCTCTTTATTTATTTTGAAATCTTGAACAGAGAAATTCCAGGGAGAGAGGAATGGTTTCTAACAACATTACTGGATAAAGAGATAACTGCATCTCAAAATGTGTTTTATGAACATGAAGTCCATCCTTTATGTAACACACTACTGGAAAATTATATAGATATTTTCCAAAAGAAAAAAAAAATCTTTGGAATCCATGAATTATAAAGTTTTGTCTGGTTTTGGTTTTGCTTTTCTTTGGTTGTTTGGTTTTTTTGGGGGTTTGGGTTTTTTTGTTTTGTCTTGTTTTAGGGGTTTTTTTGTGGGTTTGCCTTTTTTTTTCTTTGAAACTTAGAAATGTAGCCAGTAACAACTGAAAGCTGCACAGTATCATTTCTGAATTATCCGTTCTGTTTGCAGTCATGGCTGAAACATTACAGGCATATGCAGAGCACACTTCAAAGCAATCCAGACAGGATGCTTTCAGAATCACTTGCACTATTTTTCTAGAAGTTAATCTTTAAAAGTGTCATATACTAAAGAGATACAGGCTTATGCATCATCTGGATGGTGAGGTTGGTAACTAGTGGTGTGCATTTTTTCAGTGAATTATGGATTATGATGGGTTCATATCTAATTAAAATCACAGTATCACAGTGTATCAGAGCTTGGAAGGGACCTCAAGAGATCCTAGGGTCCAACTCTCCTGCCAGAGCAGGATCACTTTGGATAGTCCTCACAGGAATGCATCCAGGTGGATTTTGAAAGTCTCCAGAGGAAGAGATTTGTGATAGTTTAAAACTGTCTTTTTAATTTTTCTTTGCAAAGTTCAAGTTGAGAAAGTTCCCCGCTAGGGAGCCTGTTTCAATGCTCTGTCACCCTCACTGTAAAGAAGTTTCTCCTCATGTTGAGGTGAAATCTTCTATGTTCAAGTTTGAACCTATTGTTCCTTGTCTTATCACTGTTAACCACCAAAAAGAGCCTGGCCCTCTCCACTTGACACCCACCCCTCAGATATTTATAGACATTGATGAGAGCCCCTCTCAGTCTTCTCTTCTCCAGACTAAACAGCCCCAGGGATCTCAGTCTCTCTTTATAGGGGAGATGCTCAAGTCCCCTAATCATCCTCGTGGCTCAAGTCACCTCAGCAATGGTTTAGTCTAACCTGTCCTTATTCATTAAGAAAAAGCTGAAGAGTTGTAAAAAGTAATAATAGCCCATGCCATATTTTTTTTGCATATTTTTAAGTTGTGTTTCTTCCTGAAATGCAAGGCTTGTGCATCAGAAACAATGTGTGGTGGGCTGTAGAATCAAGGAGATAAAGGTCTTCATGATACATAAGTAATAGGAAATCCCCCACAAGACATAATTTTCTGTAACTTCTAGAAGTGAAAGGTGCAGTAAAAATGATTCTATGAGGAATTACATATGAAAATAAATGCTTCTCTTGAAGATTGAACATTGTTCCTGATCTTTTTAATGGATAACTGTTTCTCACTGTATGCATATCCTCAGTCTTCCAGGTCGTCTTCACTTGAATTCAAAGTGGCCTTGGGGCCTAATTCTTCGCAAGTGGCACAGTTCTAGTAATGATGTAGATTAGTGGGGAATCATTCCTAATTTGTTTATTCATTGTATGCCTTGTTGTGCTCTTGATTCCAAATGCTGCTGTAAGATCTTGTCATTAAACCACGATTAAAAATCAAATCAGTCAATATAACTGCAAACATACCAAGTAGAAAGATGTAGCAACATACAGAATTACTTTTTTTCTTGACATTATGCACTCTTTAAGAAGAAATTATTTTGGTTTATAGTCAGGCAAAACAAAATAGGAAATAGTTATAGGTATCAGTATGTCAATAACGAACCACATCCTGTACCTTAATTTGAATGTGGGTTTTTGTAGGTTTTTTTCATTATTATACTGAATATATATCTGACATAATTTCATAATGCCAGATTCATATAAGTTTTGCATGGCAATTTCTAGTCATTAGACAGCGTTTAGGAACAAAATTCTTAATGTAAGCATTTGACATGAATTTATCTCTGCAAATACATCAGTACTGGCACCAGTCTTATTTAACATACTTATTGGTGAACATGGACAGTGTCACTGAGTGCACCCTCAGCAAGTTTGCTGATGACACCAAGCTGTGTGGTGCAACTGACACGATGGAGGGAAGGGAAGCCATCCAGAGGAACCTTGACAGACTGGAGAGCCGGGCCCATGACAACCTCATGAGGTACAACAAGACCAAGTGCAGGGTCCTGCATCTGGGTTGGGGCAACCCCAGGCACCAATATAGGCTGGGCAGTGACTGGCTTGAGAGCAGCCCTGAAGAAAAGGACTTTGGGGTGCTGGTGGATGAGAAGCTCAGCATGAGCCTCCAGTGTGCACTTGCAGCCCAGAAAGCAAATTCTATCCTGGACTTCAAAAAGAAGTGTTGAGGGGAGGTGATTCTTCCCCTCTACACTGCTCTCATGAGACCCCACCTGGAGTACTGCATCCAGTTCTAGAGAGAAAGATAAAAACATGCTGGAACATGTCCAGAGAAGGGCCATGAGCATAATCAGAGGGCTGGAGCACCTCTCCTATGAAGACAGGCTGAGAGAGTTTGGGTTATTCAGTCTGGAGGGAAGGCTCCAAGGAGACCTTATCGTGGCCTACCAGAATCTGGAAGGGGGCCAGAAGAAAGCTGGTGAGGGACTTTTTAGGATGTCAGGTGGTTATAGGACAAGGGGGAATGGATCTAAACTAGATGAGGGTAGATTTAGGTTAGACATTAAGAAGTTCTTCACCATGAGGGTGGTGAGACACTGGAACAGGTTGCCCAAAGAGGTAGTAGAAGCTCCATCCCTGGAAGGTTTTAAGTCCAGGCTGGATGTAGCCCTGGGCAATCTGATCTTGTAGAAAGTGGCCCTGCCCATGGCAGGGGGGTTAGAACTAGATGAAACTTGAGGTTCCTTCCAACCCTGAGAAATTCATGATTCTATGATTTTTAGAAAGTTTGATAATAAAGATATATTTATGACATGAGACTTACAAATACCCCCCAAAAAATGTAAGAATTTAATTTTCCTTGCTAAGATGATGCTTGTCAAAGCTGGTTTGTGATTTTATAAAGAAAAGTTAACTGGTTCATTCATTGGGGTGGGATGGAGAAGACTACAGTAGTTCCACTCAGAAATTAGGCAGGCACTGCCTGTTCTGTGCACCATCATCTCTTTGAAGGACTATGCACATATCAGAGATGGTTTACAGCCACAACATCCCATGTAGCAAAGATGTTCAAAGGTACAGCACAAGAAAGCCTGAGGGAAATTAAATTCACCATTGAATATGAGAAACAGATCTACAGTAACACACCTTCATGAGGTATGATGTCCTATCCCTTTTCTTCCCAATGAAAGTCCACAAATCACACATCCTCAGACCAGGGCAATTGCATTTCTCCCATTCCATTGACCTCTTTCATTCAAAGAGAGAATGTCAAACACTGGAAGAGATCATTAAACTTTTCCTTCTCTGTTCTTGTAGTCTTCTAACTGCTAAAGAAATACCCTTTTGAAAGAAGGTGGCTTTCATCAATTACCAAAATGAAAAACGATTGGTAGTGGGAATCCAGTGTTACTGCTGGACTGCCATTCCACCCTCAGACAGACCAGGGCAGACCAAAGATCCCCAGAGCTGATGCTCTCAACAGAAAAAGGAAGTCTGACTAAACAAGCACCTTTGCTGAATTATGGGTAATCCCACCTCACCTTCCACACTTTTGGTTTGGCAGTTTAACCAGGCAATTAAATCAATCCTTTCAAGTGTCATGGATTAATCATTCTGCCTCTGGGTTGCCTGTTATAACTTCCTTCTCCCTTTCCATCTTTTTGTTTGCCCTGAATTGTGCCTTTTAACGTTTTCTAAGTACTTCAGGGCAGAAACTGATGCTGCTGTGAGACACATGGTTTACTTAGCTGACCTACTTAGTACAATCATTGCTACCAAGTGAGTGCTGTTCCTCTCAAAGATCCAGCATTGAACAATGCAAAAAGCTATCAAAGCAGACTTATTTCCTTTCTTATAACAGATCCCCATGTTCTTAACATGCCTGGTACCTTACAGATGGGCTGTGTGTCATGTTTAATGTATTTTAAAATGCGGGTTTTTTTCCCCTATGCAAGCCTTAGGGCATAATTAAGTAAAGCAAATACATACAACATTGGTGTATGAAGGCAATCCCTAACCAGTTTGTGCCCCAGGGCTGTACTACATATGTATCCTTCTTTTCAAAATCTGTGGATTTTGCCTCAAGTATAAGGAGTTTTGACAGGACATAAATGCTTGAACTTGCCCTTTTTTTTTGACCTCTTGTAGGGCTCAATGTTCTTGTTGCAGCTCAATATTCTTGTTGGACATAAATAAATATAACTAATTACTCACAGGAGAAAACATGAGTTCTAGAAACTGTTCTATATACAAGTGGGAAAAGTCTTTTGCAAAATTAAGGCTGAATTACATGTTTCATACCTGTGTTGTGAGCGCTTCTCCTTGAACATAGTCATTGTTTGATCCTTTCTTCTGCCTTTCTTCCATCTGAGCTTGGGAGATTCACATGATATGAACTCAATAAATATCTTATAATTGTCAAACATTTTATTTACCCTGCGATGTTTTAACGATCATGTGGTTCTGCAAGAAGAAAAAAACCCAATCTGTTAATGTTCTTCTTGATGTCCCGTTGATTTCACTGTCAAAGTATCAAACATATTTCCTGAAAGTTGCAGAGACAGAGTATTCTTGATACTGAGGTAATAATGAGAATGGCTGGTAAAAGCAGGTAGACATTGTGTTTGGAGCTGTTCTTAACTGTTATATAGTGTGGTAGTAGTACCACTCCAGAAGTTACATCTATATATCCATATTCCATGCCACCAGATTAAGAAATTTTATAACGTTGGCATCAAAGTTAAAATGCAAGGTTAGGACTGGTGTTGAACAATTCAAACTGCAGTGGTATTTAAAAGTAGCACCAGCCCTAGGCATCATCCCCATGGCCATATTCTCTGTCTCTGGAGTGCCTGACATAGACCCTTAGACGTATTACTATGATCTTCTGCCTCCTGGCTTACCTGCATAATCTAGGATAGACAAGAAGTGAGACAAAGTTTTCTTTCAGATAGCTACAGCAAGTACAGCAAACCATATTTATCCCTGCAGAGGGCAGGGTGGGAAAGACACTAAAAGATTACAGGAATTGAGTAACATTTCCCTGTGTCCTCTCCTAGGAGAAGGTCTGATTTGAAGGTGTTTGCTTGGCAATTAAGCTTAAAGATCTCCAGAATTTGCACCTTTTCCTGGTGTGGTACTTTTAGGCTGATGCCTGGAAAAATTTTCACAGAATCACAGAATGTTAGGCGTTGGAAGGGACCTCAAGAGATCATCCTGCCAGAGCAGGATCACCTATACCAAGTCACACAGGAACTCACCCAGGAGGGTTTTGAATACCTCCAGGAGGGAGACTGCACAACCCCCCTGGGCAGCCTGTTCCAGTGTTCTGTCACCCTCACACTTCCTCCTGTTTCCATGGAACTTCCTATGTCTCAACTTCCACCTATTGCCCCTTGTCCTATCATTGGGCATCACCAAGAAGAGCCTGGCTCCATCCTCTTGGCACTCACCCTNCTTCTGGCTCATGGTCAACCTTCCATCCACTGGGACTCCCAGGTGCTTTTCCTCTTCACTATTCTCCAGCAGGTCAGCCCCCAACCTATACTGATCAATGGGGTTGCTCTTTCCCAGGTGCAAGACTCTACACTTGTCCTTGTTGAACTTCATTAAATTTCTCCCTGCCCAGCTCTCCAGCCTGTCCAAGTCCTGCTGAATGGCAGCACAACCCTCTGGTGTGTCAGTCACTCCACCCACTTTGGTGTCATCAGCAAACCTGCTGACAGTGCACTCACTCATTTTCCACAGATTGAGTAGGAAAGTGGTAGAATGCAAATAAATTACCATTGGATGTAAAAGGGGGGATAATGATAAGGTCTAAACAATCCCACTGGTCTAATTACTAACATAAAGTTAGTTGTATAAAATAACTCTTTCTCTTTTCAGCTTCTTCACTCAAGCAGATACTAGCTGGTGCTTCTGCTGGCTTGCTGACCTTGGCTGCATTTCTTCATTGTGGCTAAGTACTAACAAATTACTCTCTGCTCTTCTCCCTCTCTTACCTTTTATAGGGTGGGGGAAGGGAGCAGGGAGAGGGAAGCTATTCATAGTCCTCTGGTTTTGTCCAAGGGAGATTCTTGTGTTGTTTATAAATTGTAAATATATGTAAATATTGTGTATTTTGTACATATTCGTTGCATTCCAGTTTTCTAGATTTTAGTGTGCTTGTAAATACAGCTTTCTTTGCTTTCAAATGAGCTGGCAAAATGGTCTGGCAATTTTGGTTTTGGGGGGTAATTTCAACCCACTACACCTGGGTGAAAGACAGAGAAAGAAGAGTCATTGGGCAACGCCTGGGTGAACTTTAGAGTTAAATGCACAATGTCAATATAATCCAGGTGCTGAATTGAAAGACACCAGAGAGGAACAAAATGATTCCAGCTTAACAGGCTGCTTCACATTTAATAGTGAAAGTCCACAAGTAGTACAATTAAGGCTGAAATAAATACTTCTAAGTTGCATCTTAATACAAGAAAGAAAGACTGACCGGTCTGAAATTAGTTCTTTCTTGCTTCCTATGCTCTTGGTGCAGAGTGGTGTGGTTCAGCTGAGCCAATTACATGAGCTATCTAACTTTTGACATTAGAACATGAAATCAAGGGCTGACCTGAGTTTTTCTGAAGATTTCTAAAAAGTCATATTTTGTTATGAAAACGTGGGACAGACTACATACGTCTTCCCCAAAACCAGAATCTTACGGAAGAAAAGGAATTCTCTACAATGTGTTCAGCAAAAGAGCAAGAAGTTACAACTTTGACATGTTGTTCCTACAAGGTAAGACAGAGTCCTCATTTTGTGATGTTCTGAGGCTGTGCCTGATAGCCACCAGAAGATCAGACAAGCTATTAAGACGATATGGAGAAAACCAGAGAGATTACGTGGAAAATGACTGTGATGTTGCTAAGCAAATTAGCATTATAATGTTCAGTGCAGCAAAGCTGGCCCCAGGTCCCCTTTCTCTGGGTTCATCTGCTTTATATTTGTTGTACAGTCCTGTTTCTCACTATGTTCATTGACTTTGAACTTACTGGTATGGAAATAAATCTGCTGTATCTATTTGCTGCATACACCCATTTGTCTTTATGGGAAATTCTTCTGTTTGTAGAGTTAAAAATGAGGGTGATTTCTTTCTAGCTTGCTTCTTTTTCTGTTCAATAATTCATTATATTATTGTTTTTTTTTTTTTAGAAAAGATCAAAAGCTTCCTCAGCCTTCTGAAATAAACTGATGGGCACTGTCAAAACATACATGAAATTACATATATTTTTCACATGAGCAAAAAAAGGCTCATTGTGTCAAAATATGGAGAAATTCAAATCTGCCAATTACTGAAAACTAATTCATCTTGCAATTGCCTGTTTTTAAAAGCTGAAGAGCATAAAATGCTGCTCTACAAATGTAATACCATGAACAACAAACTGGCAGCAGTGTCCAAGACATTTGATACAGAATAAATCTTTTTGGATATGACTTCAGGAATTCTTGAATAACCACATGGCTAGACTTCTAAAGGAAAGAGAAATGAAGGTTACTACAAGCATCTTGTGAGTCTGTTATGTGTAGATAAATTTCTTTGACTCTCCTGTTAATTGTCATAACTGTGCAGTACACATCACCCAGACTGGCTTTGTTTTCAGGGACACTTTATCCCTTTTTCACTCATCACGAGAGGAAGTGAAGTGACAATGCCAAAATTTAGTTGGGTGCTTATATACATGTTTACATCCCTGCTGCTAACAGGAGGCTCAGTTTCTAATCAACAGAAAGAGAGCTCTTAAGATGCTGTTCATTTGTGTTGCCTGTCTGTGTACTTCAGCTACCTGCCATGCCAGGAGCCAGCTCTCTGCTTTCTGAGAACCTGCCACCACACAGGCAGCCTCACCGAAAGCAGTAAGAATATGGGAAGAGCAAGAAGCAAATGTTCCAGCTAGTCTTTGAGAGTTGTCAGTCAGATCTAAAAATTTTTAACACCTTTTCACAGCCACAGGTAGCCATGTGACTGCTAATATTCAGCTGTCTGCCAGCACTTTGAAGAAAACTCTCCAAATTTGCTCTTAAGTAGCATATGTGTTGTAGGGGAAAATATTGTCTTTCATTACACTGAGTTGTATCAGGAGTTAAACAGATCAGCTTCCAGACAAGCAAAGCCTGTCTTCAGTCTTCCTGTAGAAGAAACATATTACAAGTAAATTGTAAGTGAAAAAAAAAAAAAAGCTCTTCATTGCATCAAATCTGTATTCATATTTTAGCACTCGAGCAAGCATTTGACAGATTGTCAGATTGTAGGTGAGTGCACAAGAGGCTGAGAAACAGGTATTACCTTCAAATATGTTAGCAGGAGAGCTGAGAAAATTCTCAGTCAAAAGAGCATTGAGAGTCCCACTACATGGATGCATGATGTAAAGCAGCTTTTGATTTGCTTTGCGTATCAAATCCAGGTAGATTCAGCTGCCAAGCTCAGATCAGAGTAGGGACTACAAGTTTTAACATCTGAATAAGAGGGTACTTGAAACTGGGCTCAGATTTTGAACAGTGACAACAGCAAGTGCATTAAGGCTTCAGCCTAGGCTTCTGATAAACATCAAGTCACCAAACAGGAGACCTGGCTCCCAGCAGCAGCTGAGTTTCTGGACATACATGGACAGTGAAAGAGAGAGGATTTACACCTTTAAAAACAACACTGTACTTAAAGAAATTAGATCATTCAGAAATGTGATCCATTTTATCTGGGACAGTTTAATATTTCCATCAGAAAGGGATTACTTACTTCCCCAAATATTTGAGTTTTTTTATGTATTTAACCCCAGAGTATTTGAAGCAGGCAGTTCCACTAATGAAATGAAGTAGCTATTTATTCTGAACTGGCAGAACATAAATAGATAATGACTAGTGACCTATTTAAATATATGAGTGAACACTAATAAAGAAATAATATTCAGCTCCAAAAAGACAAAGTACATGCAAAATTGTGTTCCTGCTCTGGTAAATCACTGCTAATTTAAAGCCTGATGTATTAACAGTCTTTCCTGATATGTATTATGGGTAAGGACAGTTGGCTGTCTTACATTTCCACTACTTCTCCATCTGTCTGACCTTTTGATGTTGTTGTAAGAGGACTCCACAGGTTTTCTATTAATGTCTTAATGCTCAACATAGTTTTATAGTTTGACCTCCTTATATTCCTGTCAGTCTGGAAGAAATGCTGCTAAAAATCAACTGTCCTGTTGCCACAGTTCATACCTCTACAAACCCCTGGTTGTTGCTTAACTGAGTGATCACATTGGAAGTGTTTACCCTTGCCTGGATGACAGTTGACCTGCTGGGTAGGGGCAATTGTTCTGCATGCCTTGATCTCCTGCAAAATTACAGAATCCTGTAAAAGTGTGTACATTTGGTCTACAAACGAACACTGTTTTTAAAGTGCTTTTGAAAATTAGAGCTGTTCCTGCTCTAGTAAGGTTGCACACCCAAAGCTCTGCTCCTGGTGGTGGTAGTGCTTGGTTCTCATGTCACAGGTTATTATTTTGAACTACTTCTAGAGGTTACCACTATAAATCATCTAAGAACAGAGACATGGGATGAAATTTAACAAGGCTAAGTGCAAGTTTCTACACTTTGGCCATGGCAACCCCAGGCAGCACTACAGTCTGGGGACAGAGTGGCTGGAGAGCAGCCAGACAGAGAGGGACCTGGGGGTGCTGGTTGATAGTAGGCTGAACATGAGGCAGCAGTGTGCCCAGGTGGCCAGGAGAGCCAATGGCATCCTGGCCTGGATCAGGAATAGTGTGGCCAGCAGGTCAAGGGAGGTTATTCTTCCCCTGTACTCAGCTCTGGTCAGGCCACACCTTGAGTATTGTGTCCAGTTCTGGGCCCCTCAATTCAAGAGAGATGTTGAGGTACTGGAACATGTCTAGAGAAGGGCAACGAAGCTGGTGAGGGGCCTGGAACACAAGGAGGAGAGCACAAGCTTTATGAGGAGAAGCTGAGGGAGCTGGGGTTTTTCAGCCTGGTGAAGAGGCTCAGGGGTGACCTCATTGCTGTTTACAACTACCTGAAGGGAGGTTGCAGCCAGGTGAGGGTTGGTCTCTTCTCCTAGGCAACCAGCAGCAGAACAAGGGGACACAGTCTCAAGTTGTGCCAGAGGAGGTAATAGGCTGGATATTAGGAGGAATATCTGGGTCTGTTTTTGGTTTTTCTGCATCATGATTGCAGATCTAGTGATGTATGGTGGTAATTAGACATTGATCCTAAGGTGCATCATCTAAGGATAAAGTTTTCCACAAAACTTCAACATAAGGATTCAGATTTTATGGCCCCTACAGGTGCTTCTCACGTATTAGTGTTTCAAAGGTCATATTTCTGTTACATGCACTTCAGCTTTCTCTATTGACAACAATAGGCATATATTTGCATAGTAGTCCTTTGTTTATTTACCCAAAACCCCCAGATTTTAAAAGCTGACAAATTAAAAATTTAACCTTTTCAAAATTACAAATGCAAGAGAGATGAAAGGTACAATGGAACACAGTCACAGAATCACAGAAGCAACCAGGTTGGAAAAGACCTCAGAGATCATCAAATCCAATCTATCACCTAATACTTAACACCTCCTGACAATTAAACCGTGTCTCCAAGTGCCACATCCAATCTTTTTTTTTAACACCTTCAGGTCTCTGAAGGTGACTCCACCACCGCCCAGGGCAGCACATTCCACTGGCAAATTACTCTTTCTGTGAAGAACTTTCTCCTCACCTCAAGCCTAAACTTCCCCTGGCACAGCTTGAGACTGTGTCCGCTTGTTCTGGTGCTGGTTGCCTGGGAGAAGAGATTAACTCCCACCTTTCAGGTAGTTATAGAGAGCAATAAGGTCTCCCTTGACCCTTCTCTTCTCCTGGCTAAACAACCCCAGCTCCCTCAACCTCTCCTCATAAAGCTTGTGCTCAAGACCGAAATTCCACCAGCCTTGTTGCCCTTCTCTGGATATGTTCAAGTACCTCAATGTCCTTCTCAGATTGAGTATTGATCTGAGAAAGGGAAAGAGGCCCCACACTTCAACAAGTACATTACTGTGTGTTTCCAAGTATTCAAGGGAGCCCAGATAATTCTTAGAATTTAATCGCTCACAAATGTAATCATAAATACACAACTCCACAGCAGAAAGCATTAAAAAGACAAACAACTTTCTAAATAAGTGCTATGAGATAGTGGAAGAAAGCCACAATATTCCTCATTGATACTGGAATGGGAAAGCTTTTAAGAAATGTAATTACCCCACCACTGATCACATCTTTCTCGTTGTGATGAAATTTCTGAAACATGCACTTCAAGGTTATTTGTCATTTTAGAAAGACAGTCAGCAGCATTCAAAATGGATTGTACAGAAAACTAATAGCTTAGGTCTAATACATTAAACCAAAGAAAAATATATTGCTATATTTAGCACTGATGAATAATCACCATAACTGAAGCTATTGGTAAGCTCAAAAATAATGACCTTGCTAGAGTAATTGTCACTGGGAAATAAACCATACCTATGCTTTTATGATTAATTTCTTTTCAAAGATTTCAGCTGAACAACAGGGATGGTGAGGAACAATATGAGACCTTAAAATGATCAAGAGTATCTAGCCTAGAAATTCTTTGAAGTTGTTCTTAAAGGTTCAATGCAAATATAGCAGGTGGCTGCTTCTCTGTAAAAAAAAAAAATTAAAAATAAAAATAAGAAAGGAGATTGTGTGATTGAAAAGATTCAGGTTACTCATGAGAGATGTGTCCAAATACACTGTCAGTTTCAAATTTGCCAGATTTCTGTTTAGATCTGGTAGAAACTTTAGAAAAGTTTCTTCTTTTCAATATATGGTTATTGTAACTGATTGCCCATGATGCATTGTGCACTAAAGTAAAACACTTGTACCAACTCAGAGGTTTGATTTGGTTTGTTTTTTTTTTCACTTCCTGAACATCTTTCATGTTCCTTTCTTACTAGCAACCAAAGTAATGAATCTTCCTTGGACTGTCCAGCAAAGGGATTGTAGAGTGGTTTCAAAAGCTCATGCTGTCATCGACATTATTTCATTAATAGGGTAAGTGCACTTTTATGGCTTGTCTGAATTTCAGATTATGGCTTGCAGACAATGCCCAAGGAAGCCTGTCCAGTCTGTAACCTCCCCATTCCCAGTAAGTGAAGGATTCATAAAGAAAAGACATTACCACATATTAATGACTGTTTTAAATGACTGCAGCTTTGAGGTGAGGTTTCAACTGAGTTAACCATTAGCAGTCATAGGGAACAGAGCGCTGTAAAAGTCTCTATAGAGGGATTAGAGTTCCTGTATGACCCATAATGCAGGAACTGAGTATCGTGGAGGAAGCAATGTCAGAGAGTCAAGACTCATAGGATATATATATCAAAGGCAAAGCAAAGGTGCAGTAAAAGGATGAGCCAAAGACTCAGGAAAACAGAGTTTCAGTGAAATTAAGATCAATGTGACATCTGTCTCGTTGTATTATGTAAGCTCCAGAAGAACCACAATCTCTAAAGGTTCTTAGTTCACTTTTTAAAGTTGCACACATCCTGAGACAGCCAGTAAATGAGTTGGTTTCTTAAAAAAAAAAAAACAAAAAAACACACAAATGGAGTCTTCCCTGAGCTGGCAAAATCCAGTAGTCTTCATATCCAGAAGTGCAAGTGGGCACACCGAGATCTACAGTGGGTTCAAGAAAAAAAAATGAACTGATGCTCAAATTCTGTATCACAGCTTAAGGGAGTAATTTTAGTGAAAAGTGACAAGCATCAGTTATCTCAGGCATTAAGTGATAAATCCTTCTGTCAACAATGCTGCTACCTGTCCTTCAGCCCTAGGTACAGAGTCAAATGTCTCCACATCACTAACATTAGTGGATCAGTAGCTGCAGCATGCACAATACTTTTCACTGCCACTGCGTGTGAACATAGGACTCTGAACAATGCCTGAGCTCACTGCAGTTCTTAATTGCATGTAATCTTCTATTCTCTACCTTCTTCTACATTGCCTGAAAAATTCATTTTGTAAAATGGCAGCACATGGAAACCTACAATGTTATTTTTTGCTATATTGAAAGGTAAGGAAAATGCCAAAAGCAAATTTGGAAATTCCTTTCCTTTAGGGCCTCAAGTACTGAGACATTTCTGTGGATTTCTGAGAATTTTAATTGACAAAAGATTAATTTCAATGATGATGAGTTCTAAAGATGATCAATCTCAGATCAAGGGTCAAGTTCTGTCCTGGATTAAGAATACTAAGTGTTTCAGACACAATGCTAATTATCTCTCATATTATTGATAGTGACTCTGAATTTAAAATCTGATTGCTAAAGGCATGTTGCTTATTTTCCTCCTCCTCATTGCTTGTACATATTTTTCTAAACCACATTTGGCATAGATATGATTATAGACATCCTTTGTTCACTTAAAGTGATGTTGGTCTTCCACCAACCATGGGAAAATAAGCTTCCTGAGTAACACAATTGAAGTGGCAAGATATTTTTCAGGAAAACTCTTCTTGTGAGATGGTAAACAATGACATCTTTGATATGTACTTGAGATCATTGCTAAGTACTGCTAGATTGTATTTTGCATTTCTAGAAAGAATAGATCTGCTGCAGAATGACTGCAAAATCATACATCTTGTATATTGTCTTTGCAGCCCGATTAAAATGCCATTTTCTTTCTTGCTATGAATCATCTGGGCCTACAGTTAATCATTTACTGTATTGATCACTCTATGGATTGCTTTGTTGCTCAAATTTAAAGATGAAAAACACCTCTGGGGTTGGTTCATACTGTATTTATAAAACTGTGTATTTGGCCACAAAATTTACATACTTCCTGGAAGAAAGAAATAATTCTCCATAATGTGAACAAAGCTTTTTTCTCCAGCTGCTGTGAATAAAATGAGTTAGCTGTCACCCTGTGTCCAGAAAGAGACTGTAAGGGGCAAGTTCTAAACAGAGCTGTTCTCCCTCTGCAGATATGGTTGAGCAAATGTATCAGCAGGATGAAAAGCATGACTTCTATTTTATACCTTAGTAAAAAGATAAAACAAGGGGCAAAAATAATAGACTATAAGAGACCTCAGGCTACTTTAAAGAACAGTTCCCTGATATTTCTTCATTGGTAGTAAATATGGCTTAAGAAATTCTCAACTATTCATCTCTATCTTTGTACACCTAACATCAACACAGGAACAGAAAAAGCCATTTGTTGTTTGTTTATGGGAAGCTGTAAGAGTGGAGATGACACAGAAAAAGAAGAGATTTGATTTTTTTTACTACTTACTAATGAATCTACTAATACAAGGTGACCAACTAGGCTTTGAAGCTGAAGTCAAACTGGAGAGATGCTTTTGCCTTTAGTATTTGCATCCTGTTCTTTATTCTTGGACATGTTCACATGGATATATGAAACCTGTAAGAACGAAGTTTTCAACCATATAGAAGCAGGACACAAAGTAACCAAAACACTCATCTATGTTTATTGCATAAGCTGCTTAGATAGCAATCAACTGTTCAACAAATTACATAAATAAACTTTAATAAATTGCATCACAATCAAATATTTTTAAAAATGCATAAATTTTTCAGCTGAGACACAACCTTTGACAATGACTTTGCCTCCAGCTTTCTTGAGCTGCAAGTCTGCTGCAATATTACAAAGTTTTCATTCTTAAAAATAAATTTCAGACACATTCACAGAATCATGGAATCACAGAATGAATTGGGTTGGATGGGACCCTCAAAGGTCATCTTATACAACCCTCCTGCATTGTTAAAGACCTCAGGAAAGAGCCTAAATCTGAACATTTCTCTTTGTCACCAACCTTCAACAATACATAAGGATGACTTTGAGCCTCTGGGACCAAAGCTAAACCATAAGCAGGAGATGGCTTTAAATCACCTGATTTCCTTCTGACATTAAGTTTTAGCCAACATTAAGCAGACACTGGTCAAAAGAGGCATAGTGTAGAATTATCTTGAGTTGTTGGCAGTTCTCGAAAGGTCATTTGAGAGCTGGGATTATGTACTGGTTACAGATGGGATTGAGTTAAATATCTTTGTTGTGCCTTCAATGAGGCAAAGTTCTGGGTTTGTGACAAGGGCAGTGATGATGGCAGGGGATGTTCAGAGTCATGGTGTTTGTTATATTGTAATTAAAATGTCTATTTTTGTACATTTTATAATTAGCATTTCTTGGTGGTGGTATCCTCAAACACCACCACGACTAATTTACAAAATATTTTCACAGGTTCAGTTATTTGGTAGTGGGTTTTACACTGCACGTATCAAGACAGTTAAATGATTTAAGCACAGGTCTAACATTTCCAATACAGCAATTCAAATTGGAGATACAGCTGCTGTGATCTGCGGTTTTCCCACAAATAGGATTCCATGGCAGACTGGCTGGGGACTCACAACTTGCTCCTCTGCCTGGTATCTGCCCAGATGCTGTGGCTATGATTCGAGCAGTCCTTGGCTCAGAGAGGACTAAGGGCCTCTCTCTTGCAGTGCCCAGTTCACGGTCTGGAGCTTAGCCTTGGCTTGGAGAGGGCTAGGGGGCCTCTTGTGCACTCCTTTACTGGGCTGCAGCCTCTTCTGGGATTCAGTTCCCATGGAGCTTTTCCCTTTCTGCCACATGCAAGGCCTGGGTGAAGCTGTTGGTCTGCTAGAGCAGGTTCTTCAGCTGCTACTCAGGCAGCACTTGGCTCTTGTCTCTTTGTGGTAAGCAGGCCCTCAGCTGCTACGTGGGCAACATTTGGCTCTTGTTGTCTGGGTGAGAACAAGGCAAGCTGCCTGACTTCTTGGCTGGTTTAAATACTGTCCCAAGACAATTAATGCCCTTTGGTAACACAGAACCCTGATAACTGGACCTATGGGATGGGGCATATCCAAACATGGCCAAGAGCACACACAGTTCACAGCTGTACTACAAAGTTAATGGCACGTGGTACATGTCCATCTGGACCCCAGGAAGTGTCCTGGTTAGTACATTCACAGGTGCTTACACTGTTAATCACACCTGCTATACATTCACCTTGGCCATCTGGACCCCAGGAACTGTCCTGGTAAGTAAATTCACAGGAGGTTAGCCCACTGTCTGGGCTAGGGGTTTTGACCCTTCAGGACACATATCAAGCAATCATTACATGTGATGGAGCCCTGGCTGAACAGGAGATGCTCCTTACAAAGCATTAATATCAAATTTAGACCCATTTTTATGTCCCTGGAATAATGCAAACAGCTTTACAAATTCAAACATCCTACACTGTCATCATGAAAGAGCCCAGGATGAATCTCATTCAAACAGCAGATGAGTCAGTTCTCATCATTGCCCAGTTTTTTGGATACCAGAAGTGTCTTTTTCTGAAAATATGCTAAAAACATGGAATTTCTTTGATTTCTTCTAAATGAGATGGAGAAATAATAGTAGCAGATTTTTGGTGTTATTTTAGTGGATTTTAATTCTTTGATTTACTGCAATACTAGGAAATTTAGAGAATGTGAATATCTGCAGCACTGGACCATTCATTAGCAGAACAATGTTTGATCTGCAAAATCATGACTAGTTTGTGCTTGGATGGTAACGTGGCATAGAATTATTTTTAAGTAGGAAGTTCCCTTGAACAGAAACTGCTCAGTAACTCACAAATTGAATGACTATATGAAGAGGTTTTAATAATAACTAAATGCCTGCTTTAAAACTGCTTTACCTATATTAAAAAATATGTTGACACTTATCTTTGTCTTTCATAAAATGTAAGCATGAATAAATAATAAAAAATACTTAATAAACAACTTCTCCTAAAGCAACAGGACAATTCCAGATAATCTTGTGCTGTGAGTCAGGTTTTAATCTCATTTCATGGTACAAAATACTGTGAGGTACTGTGAGCACCTATTTTGGTAGGTTATTCTGTGCATTATAGAACAGTAGTCAAATTTAAGATATAGATAGTGATACAGCATCACTTGCAATGCTGTATTTAAATAACCAGTCACAGTATACTCTATCTTACAAATATAGCAGTGGATGTCATATATCTTGACTTCAGTAAGGCTTTTGATACTGTCTCCCATAACATCTTCATAGAAAAGCTCAGGAGATGTGGCATAGATGGTTGGTCAGTGAGGTGGATTGAAAACTGGCTCCACAACAGAGTTCAGAGGGTCATCATCAGTGGCACAGAGTCAACTTGGAGGCCTGTGGCAAGTGGTGTTCCCCAGGGATTGGTATTCGGTCCAGTTTTGTTCAATATCTTTATCAATGACCTGGATGAGGGCATTGAGAGTACCCTCAGCAAGTTCACTGATGATACAAAACTGGGGGAGTTGGCTGACACCTGTCAGGCTGNGGACTTGAGCATCTCACCTATGAAGAGAGACTGAGATCCCTGGGGCTGTTTAGTCTGGAGAAGACTGAGAGGGGATCTGATCAATATCTATAAATATCTGACAGGTCAGTGTTAAGTAGGAGGAGCCAAGCTCTTTTCAGTGGTGTACAGTGATAAGACAATAAAAAACAGGTTCAAGCTTGAACATAGAAGATTTCACCTCAACACGAGGAGAAACTTCTTTACAGTGAGGGTGACAGAGCTCTGGAACAGGCTGTCCAGAGAGGTTGTGGAGTCTTCTTCTCTTGAGACTTTCAAAACCCACCTGGATGCATTCCTGTGCAGACTACCTTAAGTGATCCTGCTTTGGCAGGGGGATTGGACCCTAGGATCTTTTGAGTTCCCTTCTAACCTCTAATGTCCTGTGATACTGAGACATTCCTTCTTTATTGAGTTTGCACATGCATTTGACATACACAAACCATATATTAATTGAATCACAGAATCAATGATTGGTAGAAGTTTCAAGGGACCTCTGAAGATCATCCAGTCCAACCTTCCCCTGCTAGAGCAGATTCACCTAGATTAATTCACCCAGTAACACGTCCTGGTGGATTTTGAATGTCTCAAGTAATACAGACTCCACATTCTCTCTTGAAGACTGTTTCAGTGGTCTCTCACCCTTGAAGTGAAAATTTTTTGCCTTATGTTTACATGGAACCTGCTGTGTTCCAGTCTGCGTCCAGTGCCCCTTGTCCTGTCACTGGCCATCACTGAGAAGAGCCTGGCTCTACCCTTCTGACGCTCGTTCCATAGATATTTGTAAACACTAATGATATCCCCATTAGTCTCCTTTTCTCCAAACTAAGCAAATTCATCTCTTTCAGCCTTTCCTTGTAAGATAGATGTTAATTATATTAATTAAAATGCAACCAGACTGATTCTTATGTGCCACCATGTGGAAAATTAATGAAATATCCTTATTGAGCAGCAGACACATGAAATTCAACTCATGCAGAAATATTGGAAGTTATAAAAATGCCTGATAGAGAGAAGGAAAGAATTCTGCAGCAACAAGATACAGCTGATGATAATACATTTGTATAGCATCTGTTAGCTACAACAAATAGCCATGTGGAAAAAACTTCTGTCTGGGGCTTACTTCTGGCTTATTTTCACCATTAATTTCTTTAAATGTGTCTGAAACACACCTCAAAGCTGAAATAATTAAAAGGTGTCATTCTTAACCACTGGTTATAAAGGAAAAGCTGTTTATCCATGAGCTACCACAGAAGATGGCTTTCAAGCAAAAATAAAGCTTTGAATAGAGTATTTTAAAATCATAATTATGGCTCCAGTGCTCTGATGTCACTCAGGTATCTTTTATTATATTTGTATAGCTCCTCTGCAATGTCTGGTTAGACATTGAACATAAGGGAGTAGTTTGTAAAAAAAAAAAAAAAAAAAAAAGAAAAAAAGAGAAGTTTGTAAAAAAAAAAAAAAAAAAAAAAGGAGAAGTTTGAAAAAAAAAAAAAAAGGGAAGATTTTAAAAAAAAAAAAAAAAAAAAAAAAAAAAAAAAGTAATTTTTAAAAAAAAAAAAAAAAGAGAAAAGGAGTAGTTTGTAAAAAAAAATAAATAAAAACCAAAAAGAAAACTCCAGAAAGATGATTATGCTTTCTTCTTTGCTTAGCTTAAGGCACAGAACTGAGGATAGAGATACTCTAATTTCCTAATTTTAAAGGGTCTATGGGATAACACTGACTTTAAAAAACTCTAGCAAAAATTGGGAAGGATTATTATATTATATAAGGATTATATTTCAAAGAGGTTTTGATGAAAGACTTTAGAGCTTTGTATTTCAAAAACTGTTTAAACTCTTTCTTGATGATTGGTGGTATTGTTTCTCACACAGTTAATCACAAGCACCCTTGATGTCATCCCAGACAAGAGTTAAGAAGACAGTAGCTAAGCTAATAAATGGGCATCTCAAAGGTCCTTTATAAGACACTAAGGCAAATTATGTAGAACATTATGGGAGTGACTCTGGCTGAAACAGGAAAATAATGTGCAACCACATCAACCAGCAAGTTCTGGTATTACACCACATATGCCTTCAATAAAACTACTGAAATAGTTTCATGATCAATCAGAAGAATTTATTGATTCAAATCATGTTTAATCCTATTTTTCCAACTGCCTTTCAAACTATAACCACATTATTTCTCACAACTATAAGTGCTTTCTTTCCTGATTACAAGTACTTAAAAAAATATGTGCATGCCTTATGTACTGAGTATTAAGTAGACAAATTACAATAAATTATGGGCTATTTCTTATTTCTTCACAAAAATAGTATAAACATGGAGTGAAACATATCTGATGTGCATGTAATTTTACACACTTCTTGGTATGCTCAGAGCAAAGATTTGAATTTCCTTATGGCCTCTGATTGCTGGGAAGGGGACAGTTATGCAGGTTTTTTACTTGTAGCTTTCATAACAATATATTGCCAAAAATATTCCAGTCTCCCAGGGGCTCTAATGAAAGGTCATGAGTAGGCTAATGGATTGTATTGAAAATGCAGCATGCTAAAATGGAAAGGGAGGGGATGTGTTTTTTCTCTTTCAGTTTCTTCAGTCTTTTATTCTCAGGGAACCAAATGTCTCACTAATACTTTTACAGTTCTCTCCTGCTGAAAACAACTGTGGCTTTAGCTGTGAAACAGCCCAACCTACTCCACAGACAGGCTGCCCTTCTCCTACCTCCTACGCTTACCACCCTTTCCTCCCCAGCATCACACAGCTGGCTGCACACAGAAGCCTGAAAGAGTCTGGGACCCTTTTTTTTTTTTTGGCCTTCCTGGCTAGAAAGATAAGTAATAATCTACATCCTACCCAGAAGTCTGAAAACACAAAAGAACAAACCTTCCTCTCTTCAGTTAGCACAGATGCAGGAAAAAGCCAAACCACCTACAAATCAGAAGAATTTCTGAGGAAATTGAGGAGGGAACAGATAGTATTTAAATGCCAATAAAATACAGATAAAGTCACAGAAATTCTTCTCAGGAGGACTAATGCACTGGCTCAAATACATACAGCTTGCCCAGGTCAGCTGCCAGACCTACTGCAGCTACATAACACTTAACAATTTCTGTGCAAGTTGTTCTAAGTAGGTTCAGCCCCAATGCTCTGGAGAATTTTTTCTTTTTTTTTTTTTTTTTTGAGGAGGAGTTAACTGAAAAGATAAACTATAGAGAGTATATATTCCTAAAAGCATGTCTGAGAAATCTGGAAATCCATCCTTAAGATTTTATCCTGACTACACCTTGAAGATGTCCAGCAAGATTTGTCTGGAAAAAAGCAGAAAGGTTAACATTCAAAAGACATATTCAATGTCAAAGTATATCAATAATCAAAGCACTAAGTGTAAGATAAAACAATCTTTATGTATCTTCAGTAATATGTCCATTAAATAAAATATTTTTCTGAGTTATGAGGAACCTTCAACCTAATTATCTGAAGTACCTATTTATTTCTCATTCACTATGGCTTTGTGTCCAGAATTTACAGCATTTGCCTGTGTAAAGAGAAACTAAATTGCCAGAAACACCCACTCTAAAACTTCTCCCTGGAAATCTCTTTAAACAGATTGACAAGCACTGTGTTTGTCTCCCAAAACTTAATTAAAACTGAGTTAAAACTTAGTTAAAACTTAGTTAAAACTAAAATGCTTCTCAGTGAGCAGTTTCCTTTTTCAGTAATTTATTCTTCTCAGACAACCATCTAATGAAGAAACAGCTTGACCATGTCCTGGACATACTCCTTTTTAAATGCAAGATTTTTCAACAGGCTATTATGTATGGGGGACCTGTGATCAGATCTGAAAAAGGATAAGCATCTAAATACAGCATATTTAGCTTAATATATATAATATAATATAATGTTATCCAGACACTGACCTCCTTCCTAAGATCTGCCCAATTGTTTGCCCTGAAGTTTTCTCCCCTTGGAAAATCACACTATAACATAAAAAGATACACTTCATTATGAAAGGCATCACAGGTTGGTGAACAACAGCAAGTCAGAATGATTTCAATAAATCCTCTGACAATCCTGGAGCCTTGGAAGTGGAAAATTTAAAAAGGCTGGAAACAGTATCTTTATGAGATGAAAAAAAAAAGCAAATCATGGACAGATATGAAATAGTAGATAATATGTTATTCAGCTGCCCTCTCTTCACCCCACAATCTCTTGCAAAGGCATAAAACGTAGTTGAAAAGTTTTTAGTCTGAGTGTCTGTATTTAACACAGATATTGAACTGGACACCAAAATCAGCTTAGTAAAGCACACTCTACCTGCACATATTTTAGCTGCTGAGTAATTAATTTGAAATTCCATTGTCATATTTAACAGCAGTGGAAAAGACGGGCATTAAATCACTTAAGCAAAGACACTGCTCCTCTTTTCAAACAGGGCTGTAAAAATATGGAAAATTAAAATGGAGTGCGGGGGGAAATGAGGTGGTGACACTTCTTTTCAGGCTTGATGATGAGTAGAGTGCTGTACTCTGTGATGAAACTCAGTAATTTAGCTTGGCACTCTAGGATGACCCACACACATAGGTGAGATTTCTGATTATCATTTGTTGTAGTACAGGGAACCTAGCAGAATTTTTCAATACCACCAGATATTATAGAGAGATCTGCTGAAATCCCAGCTATCATTTGAACAGTAGGGGTACTTTTGCCCTGCTAACTGTATGATGATCATTCCCCTGCTCTTGTTTTCACATAAAATACTTTTAATGTGATGATATTCAGGAAAATGGAGTGCTGGGGATCAGACAAGATGACCTTCAAGAGTGCTTTCTAACCCAATGCATTCTATGATTCTATGAAAATAAAACCAAACAAATCCAGGTTCTTTATACAAATTTATATGCAGTCCTGTGTATATACATTTATATGCAGTCTTTATTGCACTATAAACAGTAATTTTGTAACAGTCATTCTGGGTGTTGTTATTCTTGCTCTTAAATCTAGCTGCCTTAAAAATTTTCACTTTCGCTGGGGCAGACAGCTTCAGTGTCTGTTACTTAAGCAATATATTCAGAGGGGCTACATGATTTAACAAGTCCTGGGACTAACAAGTAAATTTGCTATCCCTTGATACGTGACTTCAGATGTGTTCCCTCAGTCTTTAATAACTTTGCCCATCCTACCTTCAGCAGTACGTTTTGGAAGATGGCATTTTAACAAAACACTGATATATTTTTAAGTGATCCAGCCCTTCACAAAAATTCCCACTGTGGTCTGGTTTTTTGAAACCAGTGATTTAAACCTGCTGTCACAAAAAATAGTCTTTTAAGTACTCAAAACTCAACGCTCCTTTGATCCAATGTAATGTTTCTCCCCTAAAAATCACAGCTGCTAAGATACGTCTGTCTGAAACACACACACTCAAGCTATTCCCTTTAGTCTATATTCTTTACTGCAGTAGTTTCCAGGAAGCCTGACAGACTTTGAAGAACCCATTTTGCTTCACAGGCAATTTTATTTTCTTCTTTATTCACTCTAATGCCCAAGTCTTTTATTCTCTCCTGCCATTCAGCTGAAATTCCACTCTGCCTAATATGTTGTAGGATATTTTGTTATTAAACACACCACTGTGAATTTATCACAACGAATCTTACATTTTTATTAAGATCTGCTAAATTTTCTTGATGTTTAGAAAAGGTTTTCTACAGCTCAGTGACATAGTGGAAATTCATATAGAAAATAATCCTGATCTATTATTCCCATAGTTGATTTCTTGTGTTGTAATATTCATGTCAAAAACAAGCCTGTGGGTCTCTCTGTTGCCATTTCTTCATGATAACACATTCATTTGTGGCAAAATAAAACTTATGTTTGGAATTTTTTGTCTTATGCAAAATTTTTCAAAGAGTTCATTAAATAAAAGACTTTGTCAGAAATTTCTCTGTTCCTTTGAACTGAGATTTTTTTTTCTCTTGTACTTTATGTGGGATAAATAAAGTAGATTAGGTCAGAAAGAACTGGACCACATTAAATCTTGACAATGATATAAACAGGATAATACCTTGGAGATGTTTAATAATAAAGACAAGAAGGCTGACTTTCAAGCTGGAAGGAAGAGAAAGAGATGTGTATAAATGTTAGGTATGTTATTTTGACTACACTGTAAAAACAATAACCCAAAAGAGAAACCAGAAATGACAGGGCAGATATGCCATAGAGAAAACTTAACACATTTAGCTTAGGCTTGGATAAGTTGCTCCACATAATCACAGAACAACTAAGCTGGAAAAGACTCCGTAAGTCATATGGTACAAAGTCCATTCACAGTCATGTCAGCTAGCTAGCTCAGCTCTCCACTGGACTTGCTCCAGTGGTCATTATTTTTCTTGTTATATGGAGCCCAAAAGCAAAACATTGCCACCTCTTGCATGCTGATGTCGTGAAGGCATCACATGCCCAGAATTATGCCTCAGATACCAGTTAACTTGTCCCAACATGTCCTGGGAAAGTCCCCCCTTTTCACCCTCCTTTCAGGAGGGGAAGACAAAGGATCAGGTGCCAGCCTGTCTCCTAAGGGAGTAAACAACTGCAAGCACCCATCTCAATGGGATGCCTATGCTCTGCCCATCTAAGGGCATAATTCTAGCTTCACCTTTCTATAGGTGGAAGCAGGTTGCCAAGTGTGCCCCATTGGCTAAGTCCAGACTCGAGTGTCTATAAGTATTGCCCCATTTTGGTGCCACGTTGCTCTCTCCTTTGCTTTCATCCATCATGCAACTCACGAGTGAGTAAGCTATAAGCCTTCCCGCAAGCGTACTCGGAAGCCTCTGCGAACACGGAAGCCAGCCCACGGAGTGTGCATTCAAGGACCCGCGAGGAGA
>VXBD01012190.1:12896-45489 GCA_013399975.1 Indicator maculatus | reverse complement strand
GATCTTTGAGATCTCTTCCAACCTTCTTGATTCTATGATTCTATGATTCAAAAAAAGAGAGAAGAAACAGAATGGAAGAAACCATATATCAGAGCTGATATTTTAAGATGGATTTGGACTTACCTTTTTGATATGAGGACATAGTGGGGAAGTATAACTGAGAGGATGCTAATGGATGAGGGGCTTTAGTGGATGGAATGCCAAACTGATGATCTTTCATTGTAATAATTTTGTAGCAGCACACAGTTGGAAAACAGCTGCAGTTGCAAAATCATCAAGTGAATCAGAAAAATATGCAAGGAACAGTATTCATGCTTATTCCTACTAGAAATGTGGCTTTTAATGTAAAATAACTTGTGAAATTGAGATACCTCAGAGAAAGTGGTTGCAAACCAAATTGTGGTTTCATTGTAGCAGAGACAATGTGTTGATGTGCACTCTCCACAATGCAACAAAACTATAACCTGTGTTATAATTGGTCATTCAGCCTTATTTGATAACATTTGACATAATCAGCCTGATCTGATTTTTGTGAATTTAAGGAAACAATAATACAATAGCAGTGTAAAGCATTGCCACCAACATGACATATTCTAGAAAAAAATTTAGCTTTCTATATTCAGAAATAGTTGCAAAAAAAGCTGGCATGCATTGTCTTATATGTATGGTATGCAGTATGCATTCTCTAGAATGACTAAATTAAAAATGTAGCATCCTGTATGTAGCTTCACGTGTGGTATCAACAAAATTAATAAGGCCATTTAAATTTTATTAGGGTAATAGATCACCTTTGTTCTGAGCTCCTAACCCTCTTAGTTGTTGCTCACATGATAAATAAATAATGTGCCTAATTTGAATGACCTCCAAATTTTATTCAGTTACATTTCAACAAATATTTCAACAGGAATGCAGGATTTTAAATGCAGCTAAATTAATTAAAATTCATTTATATTTAGTGACAACATTATATACAAGCAAACAAATGTCTTGGCGCAGGTTTGAAAGAAATCAAAGACTCTGTTATGCAAATAACTTGGAAAAACTAATCTACTGAAAAAAAAAAAAGAGGCTTTTCATTTAACTTAACAAATTCAACATGGCCAGTAGAAATGAAGAAATCAAAAATGAGCAAGCAGTCTCTGCAATGTGCAAATGTGGAGACCTTTTAAAAAAATCTGTGCAGAGAATGATGTACTGCTCAAGCAGAGTTTTCCTTGCAGCTACCTACACTTTAAGCATCTAGGTTAAAATAAGGCAAGGGACAAAACCTGAGACGCTCTTTTCTTACTTTTAGTACATTAGAACAGAGTCTGGAGGTCAGCAGTAGTAATTAGCTGGACAAGTCCAACTTTAAGAAGTTCAAGGACGGATGGACACACTTAACTATCCAAACGTATTCTGTAGAGCTGCTGAATGGGCAGTACCCAGAGGCTGCAGGGGTCTGAGCCCTCTCCAGCTCTGCATGTGCTTGACTAGAGCTGTATGTAAATTCTGTGGCTCTGCACCACAGAATTCCACTCAACAGCAGGGCAGCTGATGTCTGGTCATGTGGTTTCTATGTCAAACTGGACTAAGAATGTGAATTTAAAAGTGTTTCACGCTTCTCTGCCATCAAAAAATGATTTTTAAAAGGTCATTCAAAACTGCTAGTTTCAGGACTGCCAGTATCAGACTTTTGGAACAAACCTGTCTTGGATTAGAGGAATTTTCTGATTCATAATGAGCAGCTGTGGTTCTTGGTGTTAATTTTATTACT
This sequence comes from Indicator maculatus, assembly GCA_013399975.1. NCBI lineage: Eukaryota > Metazoa > Chordata > Aves > Piciformes > Indicatoridae > Indicator > Indicator maculatus. The sequence continues at coordinate 43,733 of VXBD01012190.1, read as the reverse complement.
TAGGTGTCTTTGCAGATGTGAAAAATAAGAAATGAATTTTAGGAAAACTAAGTCTTTCCTGTGGGTATGTTATACTCTACTGCCATATCTCAGCTTCTGTCCTCCACCTCCACTCTGTATTAGTATTCCTCTGCTCAGGAAACTGTCACAAAAAGGATTATTGAATTTGTTGTAATAAAATGTCATATCTTGCTCTCTGTTTTGACATTTTCTTGATCAATAGGATGTCAGTGCAAAAAAACCCAGACACAGCTACTTAACTTTCTGTGTGCAAAGAAAGAATATGAGCTGTTACCGGAAGGCCAAGCAGTGAGAAATAAAAGAAACAGTCCACGATTATGGAGAGCCTTGGTGAGATCAAATGGGATAGACAAGACAAGACAAGACAAGAGATGCCACAAATTTGTAAATGAAGCAAGAAAACAAGGATGAAGAAAACGCTCTTATTGTCTAAGGACCTCTATGAGTATTTGAAATATTTTGGGGTTTTTTTTCTCTTACAATTCAAGATGTAATGAAAGAAAAGGCAGGTCTGGTCATATCGCTGTAATGACTAAGCTTTGATGTTATCCTGCTTCTTACTTGAGCTGTCCATACCAGAATTTCCAAAAACTTGGGACACAGGCAAAACCAACTGCCTATTATGTAAAGTTTGTACAAAATAGAGGTGTCTGACAATTGAAGGAAATATGTAGAAGGGAAGACTGTTTCCTTCTGCTATCTAAACATCCTCTGGTGTGTCTTTGCTATTAGCATGATCAGTAAAATCACAGAGAACAAGCTGATCTTCACACATAGAGCATTAGAGCATTTTTCAATCTCTTGCAAATCAGAATTTTAGGTTTGATCTTTAGAAGTATGTTCTTGGCTACTTTGCATATCAACAGTAAAATAAACCATGTGTATGTGTGGTTCCAACAACCTGATGTCCCATTCCTTTGCAATTACAGAAATATTGCATCACACTCTCGCCAAGGTCAGTGAGTTCTTGGGAAAGCAGCCAGCGAAACAGGGCCTTGAGAGACAGAGAGACTTTTCCAACTCCATCTACCAAACAAAAAGGTAGCAACAGAGCTCCTTTCTAACTTGTTCAATACTGTAGCTTACAATGAAAATCCTAATTACACTTCTAAAATACTGTGCATTGTAGGGGTTTGCTTATTTTATCATTGAATAATTGCACTGTATCGTTTTCCACTCCTGTCCCAAGATCTGGATGAGTCTTTTCCATTTCCATAGGGCATTGTAGATATAGGGTAGTATGCACAATAAGTCTAGTTTGTTCTAATTTTGTTTTGACACAATACTGTTTTCCATGAGAAATTTTCAGGAAAGCAAAATACAGAGCGTTCAAGCATAACTATACCAAAACCTTGTTATGCCAACTAATTCAAAGGGTCTGAGTGTTTAAGCATGTATTGGTTAAATGATCCTTAGCAAGTGAGGGAAGATGGATTTTGGAAATGGCCTGGGGAAATGAATTAGGCCCAGACACAAATCTATGGGTTTTGTCTTCACTCTTACTTGTTTTCTGTTTCTAATAGAGTCAATGTGTTTCTTCACAGTATTTTCAGCTTCATACCAATGTTCTGCTCCTTTGACCACTGGCAAAGCCTGTAAATAAACTCCATGTCACAGGGTACATATCTATTTTAATGACTTTTCCACGTGCTGAGAATATCTGAATGGTGCTGAATAAAATGTGGTTTCACGCAAAATCAAGCTAGTGAGAAAGAATATTTTTCTCAGACTTTCCACACAAAGAATGTAAGTTCTAACTGATAAAAAGAAAGAACATCTTTTAGTTCAGAGTAGGATTACTACAGTACATATATATATATATGTGTATATATATATTTGTGTGTGTGTGTGTGGTAGTTTTAGACTATGCCTTTAAAATTTTTCACAGATCTTGAGAAGAAAGTAGCAAAAATGTAAATAAATCACTATGGGGTGTAAAAAGGAAAATAATGATTATTCTAAACAATTCCATTGGAAGGGTATTTTCCATGAGATTTGGTTACCAAAACAACTTCTCTCTTCTTGCTTCTTTGCTGGGGAGATACTAACTGGCTTTGCTGACCTTGGCTGCATCGGTTTTATTTTGGCTAAGTCTAATATATCTCTGCTTCTCTCTCTTCCCTTGTGTACAGGGGGGTAAGGGGAAGGCAGTGAGTGAGAAGCTGTTACAGCTTCCCTGGTCTTCAGCCAGGGGGGGCCTTGTGGTGTTTGCTAATTGTAAATACCTGTAAATATTTGTAAATACTGTATATATGTACATATTCATGACATTCCATTGTAGATCATAGTTTGGCTTGTAAATACAGCTTCCATTGGCTTCCAAACTGAGGTGGTCTGGCAACGTTAATGTTGGGGGGGAATTTTCAACCCACCACATTACAAAATTTATATATATATATATATATATACACACACACACACACATACGTATATCAGAATTTATTTGCATATTAAGAAACTTACAAATCCTAAATAAAAATGGAGTATATAGTTACATCTAGATTTTTAGTATTGTCTTATAAAGGACAAGAAAAATTGGGAAGCTGATTTCTCTCATGCTTTTCTAGATTATGAACGTGGGTTTAGTTTTTAAGTGTGGGTATCTTACACCCAGTTCTCTGGATCTAGAACTTTAACACTGAAGATTCAGACTCTTAATGTTTGGTATCTGAGCAAGAGCTTTTCGGTTTTCAGTTTCATTACCTCTTTTTCAAATTTCTTTAGGTAGAGGGAAGGGCTACTTTACTGGAACACCCACACTTACTTTCTTATTATGCTGTGCAATAGCAATAACACCCAGGGAAGAATAATCCACATGAAATATGACTGGAGAGACAGAAACTGGAGAGGTAATGTCAGTAGCCACAATTAAGGTGTGATAAGTAATAATAGCAAACCATTAAAATTATAAGAACAATTGGAATGCTTTTTAATCTACAAACCATGTGGGTTGTTGGAAGACAATCAATTTGATGTATCGTGCAAGCAGAATTTGACACGAAGATTCAATATTTTCTATGCCAAAATCTGTCTGCATTGTTAAACTGCACTGCTGAACTATCAAACACAAACAGAGTGGAATACACAGAAATCAGACACAAAAACCTCTATATAGGATCCCTCAACAGTGATTAAAAAAACCCAGACATTTCAGGGATGTAGCTTAAGGCAAACATTTCAAATAGTGCAGATGAATCTTACTTTAGAAGAGTTGTCTTTCCTCGAATGGGAGTCTAGGCAACCAGAGAGGGATTTAGTCAGAGGTTATGACCACTTAAATCTAGGTGGTTAAGCTGCTGTTGTCTGCAGAGATACAGATGTTATGCCAGAGCCTAGAGCGATTCATCTGTCCAGCCACAAGATACAGGATTCAGGTGTGCAATGCTGGCAGTTAGGGTCATGTTACCTGCCACTGGGTATCCTGGGTTTCATGCTGAGAAGCAAGAAGGATGCAAATATTTCTGAGGCATGTGATATTTGCCAGCCCCATGCAGCTGGCTTAAATCAGCAAGGAGTGGTTCACAAGGCACGGGCAAGAATACTGTCAGGAAATGGAATCTTGCCCTACCCACATGCCACTGTCCTGCAAGGATCTAATTACATGAACAAAGGACATCATAGCAAAATCAGATGCTTCACTGGTTTTCATATCCTTCCAACAGTGAGAAAGAAGTATGTATGATGGATCATTCCAAGGAAGTTTTTAAGACCCTGTAAAAGGAGACACTGCCACAAGACACACTATAGCTAAGAAATTTGACTTTCCAAGCAGGATTTTCAGCAGGGAACTGACTGATCAGACATACTTGAGATCCACAAGGTGGAAGTCCATGCAGATCTGAGATGGCATAAGATGGCACACCTCATATTACTCCATGCTAAAAGGCCCTATGCCTCACTCTCCTTGACTAGTTCCTGCTTGTTAGATAACAAAACAGGATTGATTACTTCCTAAAGAAAAAATGAAAACAGTTTTTTATGATACTGGGTTACAAAGTGAAAAAAAAATTCCTCTAGGCTGATTAGGTAAGCATTATTACAGAGTAAACCAAGCATTTTTTGAACAAGGAAAGCAAATGTTAACAAACTGTTTCTTAATTCTTAATTCAGCTCTGTGCTGCAGAGATGAATTTTTTCAGACCCCCCCCCACCAAAGCCTAACTGAACTGTAGCCAACAGCAAAACACAACTCTCCCCAATGAAGAAATTACAAAGGATTAAATGTAGGATGTGTTCGTTTTCAATTTCTGTTAAACAGACTGGATGAAGCATCTACTTACTCAAGCATAATAATCTGAATCCACTATTTCATGTGTATCAAAACTAATCCTTTTCTCTTTCTAAGGGTTTGTAGAAGCATGTCTTATAGTTCAGTAAATATGACTAGTGAAGTATACATTTAGAAAATGTTTTCCTTTCTTTTTATGGAAATTTATTAGTGTCTAGCTTGAGTTTTAACCAAATTTTCACTGCCTTCACCTGTCTTTGGCTCTGCCAACTGTCATTACAGACCAGTGAGAAAATTCTATGTCCCTTAGTTCATTTTTCCACTAATTTTCTGATCTTCCACTTCCACTGTCTATCACACTGATGTTCATTATACTGAGACAGTGAAGTCATTCATATCTCATTCAAATTCTCTAGCAGATCTGCTGGACACTGCTTAATGCAATCTCTTTACCTCAAATGAAAGAGCTTAAGTGCAGATTCACATTTTAGGGCAGATTTACAACAATCTAACCAAATGAAGTGCCTGCAACTGCTAAGCCACTCTCAGAAAAAACTTCACTTTCAGACATCATCTCTTTTCATCAGCTTCTTGCCTGCTTACATGCAAAATACACATTCTTGGTCAGAAGAACATGCATTTTCTATGTTCCATGTTCAGAATTTGTATGAATGTAGTCACATGGATGGGTTAATAGAATGATCTGTGTCAATCAAAAAATGGAAATAAATTTTCATGAAGGTCATCATATTCCATTTTTTCACAGAATCTGAAAAGACTTTATAAAAACAAACAAAAAACCCTTTGAATGCTCTAACTTTTCAGGTTCTGGGGTTTTCTTTTACTTACTATTCAAATTCATACTAATTTTTCTCTCTAAAACTTTAAAACTATTTTCAAAGAATTTATGTTATGCATAAATATTGTAAGTGAAATTTTGGATCCATTGAAGTGAATTGCAAAACTCCTTCTCAATTCAAAAAGTCCAGGGATCTAAGTTCTGTTCTCATAAAAATCTTACCAGTGGCTTGGAATTTTTCTACATAAATATTAACCTATACATTTCTCTCTTTCTAGATATATGTATGTGTACAAGAAGTGAGAGAGAACCAGAAATATGCATGGTGTCTAATGTTTAATAAACAACTTCTGAGATATACTGCTGAGGGAACTGACCAGTGCCACTGAGGAGGGGATATAAAGTAGGTATTTCTAGAGGTGCTTTCTAGCCTGAACTGCTCCACAGATCTGCAAGTAATGCAGGTAACAACATAAAAACCTTCAGAATGCCACAAAATTGCAAGGTTACCTCTTTCCTATGACATTCATGTTCTGAAAACCATACAAGCACCTCTAACAGAATAATTGACTCTCGTCAATTTGGTTTCTCAGAAAATCTACTTCCACTGTGGCAAAAGAGCACTTGATCAAACATACCTTCATAGGCTTTGAAACAGAGTTAATAAGAATCTCTTTGAAATGAAAAGGACTAGTTTAGTCTGACAAAAAATCAATAGCAAGCAGGACCATTTTATATGTGACAGCAATTCACTGAACAAACACAGTCATAGGAAGTTCTGCTTCAGAATAGCATTACTCTTCTTCCTATCAAGGAAGTCAATAGGAGCTTTAGCTAAAAAAAAAAAAAGTCTACCTCATGTATTAATTTAGCACAAACTGTGCAAGAAAACAATAGGGAAAATAGAAAGAATGCACTCTCTTCTGATTTTTTTTTTTTTTGCTAATCTGAGTATGTAGAATGTAGCACAAACTTTATTTACTACCTAAGAAAACTTAAAAACTGTAATAGTGTGAGAGCTGAAATCCCCCTCCCACACTGACAATAACCAGGCTAGCTCAGTCTGGAAGCAAATGAAACTGTATTTTACAGGCAAAACTAAAATCTATGATGAAATGAAATGAATATGTACAAATATACACTATTCACAATATTTACAAATATGTACAATCAACAGAAAAACATAACGAAGCCCCCTTTGGGCTCCCCAAAAGAGAGGGGTCCGTGCTTCCCTTTCCCCCTGACCCCAGAGCAGGCAAAAGGGAAGAAAGCCAAGAAGCAGAGAGAGGTTAGTTAGACTTAGCTTGTCAAGGTCTGTATGCGTGTTATCTTCAGCCAGAAAAGAAGCAGCAGGCAGACTGAGAGATGACGGATTGCAAGAGTGCCCAACTGCTCGACCTTGTTTTTAGTAGTGATTCTTAAACATTTCTCTGTTTTCAATGGAAGTGTTTAGAATAATCATTATTTTGCTTTCTTACACCCAATAGTGATTTATTTACATCCTTTTGCTTTCTCTGCTTGAACTTTGTGAAGAAAATGTAAAAAGACAGTCTTAAAACCAAAACAAAAACCTAAGCTTAACTAATACCTCTCTCATGTTCTCCCTTTCAAGATGAGCATTTTTAAGTAGAACAAAAGTAAACAAACAAAAACTTCCCAAATTCCTAAACTACCTGAAACAATTATTTCCTATAAAAGTCACAAGAATTTTTGGGTCTATAGTATTTCCTTGAACTAAAACCAGATGATCAGCCTATTTGTGAACAGACAGGAGAATTTGCATTAAAAGTTATGGCAGAGATCTAGTAGAAGCAGTAAGTCCAAAAAAAAGAATTTAATTAATTTGTGAGGGGTTTTGTCTTTACTTGCTGTCTTACTTACGTTATTATGATTTTGGAACCTACTAAATTATGATTGTTCCATTCTGTAAGAATTGAATTCTTGTTACAACTTGTGTATTGATTTGCTATAATGTCATAATTACTGTCATGTAGAATCACAGAATGGCCTGGGTTGGAAGGGTCCTCTGAAGGTCATCTAGTCCAACCCCCCCTGCAGTAAGTAGGGGCATACACAACTAGATCAGGCTGTCCAGAGGCTATTGAGACTCAATTTGAATATCTCAGGGATGGGGTCTCAACCACCTCCCTGGGCAACCTGTTCCAGTGTTCCACCACCCTCATAGTAAAGAACCTATTCCTAACATCCAATTTAAATCTGTTCTTCTCTAGTTTGAAGTCACTGCCCCTCATCCTATCACTACAGGCCTTTGTAAATAGTCTCTCTCCATCTTTCTTGTATGCCCCCTTCAGGTCTCCCCAGAGCCCCAGGAGCCTCCTCTTCTCCAGTCTGAACAACCCAAGCTCCCTCAGCCTGTCCTCATAGCAAAGCTACTCCAACCCCATGATCATTTTCATGGCCCTCTTCTGGACCCTCTCCATCAGGTCCATGTCCTTCCTATATTGAGGGCTCCAGATCTGGACACAGTAGTCCAGGTGATGTCTCACTGGAGCAAAGCGGCAGAATCACCTCTCTGGATCTGCTGGCAACACGCTTTGAACCCAGGATGTGATTTGCCTTCTGGGCTGCAAGTACACACTGCCTGCTCACGTCCAGCTTCTCGTCCAGCAGCACCCCCAAGTCCTTTTCCTCAGGGATGCATTCTACCACCTCATCCCCCAGTCTGTATTGATAGTGAGGATTGTTCCAGCCGAGGTGCTGAACCCTGCACTTGCTCTTTCTGAACCTCATGCGGTTCCCTTGGACACACCTCTCCAGCTTGTCCAGGTCCCTCTGGATTATATCCTGTCCCTCTTGCATATTGACAGCACCACTCAGCTTGGTGTCATCTGCAAACTTGCCAATGGTGCACTTGAACCCACTGTCTATGTCATTGATAAGACTATTAAACAGTGCAGGCCCTAGTATAGATCCCTGAGGGACACCATTTGTCACTGCTCTCCATCTGGACTTCAAGCCATTGAGCACTAGCCTCACCATTTTAGTATGTGAAGTTTCTGAAAATGCAGCATACACCATTGTGCACCACAGAAAAATAAGGTAATTTTTTATTATGACATATTTTATTATGTAATATATAGGTTCTATTTTTTCCATGGGGTATTTTTAATTTTTTAGAGCAGGTCTCCTGTGTTTGGAAATCTGTTGTTGCAGTAGGTTGAATGTGTCCTATTATAGAGGAAAGACACTAATCCTCTTTCTATCCAACATTTCCATTTGGTCCTCCATATGGGTGATTAATTTGGAATATAGTGACTGAATCTGTGTCATTCATTACTCTGTATGGGAAAACAAACCAGACCCAGGAGCTTACTATCTACAAGAGACAGCACATTTCCAATATTTTATTGTAATAGACAATACATATGCAACCCTATAAGGTTAGGGTTACATAACAATATTGCAGCAGTCATGTTTAGGCTTATATATTAGGGGAAGACAGAAGGTGAGAACTGGTGAAAAACTGGTATTTTGTGCAATACAAACCATATGACTGAGTACAAGGAGCACAGCATGAGGAAGGCAGAGATAAAAGAGAAAAATGTGCACAGAGTGCAAATAAGGCGGAGATCAGCAAAAGAAACTAGAAAACAAAGAGAAAATGTAAAAAGTTTTATACAGGCTAAAAAACTTGAACTTGATATCGAAGAGGAATCAAAATACCAAATAGCATAATGCCAGAAGGTTTTTTTCCAGATTAGAATAATAAAAGTGTCCAAATGGAAACAGTGCACATGCAATCAAGAATGCAACTATCAAAAAAACAATAAAAATTCTACTTTTTTTTTCTTTCTATCATTTGAGTTTTGAGTAGATTTTGCAGGTTAACAATGTGTTTGATGTTATCCCATATTTGCCATTTCATTTTCACATTGCATTTAGTTTTAATTATCTCACTGCTTCATTAACAATCCTTGTGGGATTTTGTTTCTGCTTCTCTGGGCAGTAGAGAGGTGATGCCCACAAATTTTCTATATTAATTTTCAATCTACATTGTATTTCCTACTTCTATCATCACTGTCTTGTACAGCTCATTTCCTCTGAACTAGAGTATTGAACTAGGGCAAGAAGCAATGAGCACAGTCTCTAACACTGGAGATTCCTATTGAATAACAGGAAATACTTTTTCACTGTGAAGGTGACTGAGCACTGGCACAGGCTGCCTAGGGAAGTAGTGGAGTCTCCATCCTTGGAAATACTCAGAACACATCTGCACATGATCCTGGGCCACCTGCTCTAGGTGATATTGCTGGAACAGACAACCTCCAGAAGATCCCTTCCCATATCAATCACTCTATGATTCTGTGGTATCTTCTTTCCAATGATTTTTTTCAATCTTCCTCTTTCCTTTTGGCTTTATATTCTCTATATCTCTCTGCCCTTCTAACAGTCATAACACTGATTTCTCTCTGGGAGTGATTCCACAGCAGTTGCTGGAGGGAATGAATGCAGTGGAGTTTTCAGAAAAAGAGAATTGTCTGCTAAAGTTAGAAATGTATTAGCCCAAAATGACTCCACATGGTGAGAATAACTGATCCCATTATGAGTACTGCAGGATAGAGGGCATGAAGGACAGATATCTGAGTATTTAAAATATCATTAAAATAATTGATTTAGGGCTGTGTTGTTTTTTTTTTTCTCTTTTTCATAACCTTAAGAGTCTACTATGCAGGTTTTTGATAGATGGAAAATGCCCTCTTCTGAGAAGGCACCACATTAGCCTCAATTGATATTGCTTCTGAAATGTGTAGTTATTCTTTTGCTCTTGCATAAGAATGTTAATCATTACTCTGTCTACTAAAATCTTATTTTCACTTCTGTCTTCTTCCAGAGCTCAGTTTTATTTTACCTTCATGCATACATGAATGTTAACTGAGATTTTTTTTAATTAAAGATTTATATAATCTGTTATTCTAGGATTTTAACTTTAGGTATACTGTATAAAAAGAACATCCTAGAAATAATTTCCTTTTGGATCTAAAAAATCAGAACAACTGGAACAGAACAATAATTCATACACTGGATGGTTTACTCTAACAAGAGAATCATATAAAACTGAGTTGAGTTCAAGTGGTTGCTTAAAGTTATACAAAAGGAACACTGTACCAGGAGCTCTGGATTATGAAGCTCTAGAACAGTATGAAGATGGGGGGAAATTCACCTCACCAGACCTTGTTGTTCATGTAAATCAGGTGCCAATATGAAAGCTAGTCAGCTTAGCTTTTCCCTTTTTGGGAAGAGATCTTCTTTTTAGGTATCTGATTCAGAATGATACAAATTGTGGCCTACAAGTACCTTCTTTGCTTTGAATATAAAGGAAGCCCAAGGGAACTAACTAGCTTTGGTATAGATATTTACAAAGTTGGCACCAACATTTGGTCAGTTGAGTCTTGCTCTTTCTGTTTGTCATGTTGGATCAGTATTTAAAATTTATTCCAATCAGAAAACTTAAAGGTATTCATACATTTTCTTAAGTCTACTAGCATGTAGGAGGTGGCATGAAGATATACTAAGGAGATAATACACTATATAAAAAAATAAACCCAGAAATTAAAATCAAATGAAAAGTTACTAGCAGGAATTACACATTACTCTGAAACTCAACACAACTCAAGTATTTATGTGCTATTTAAAAGTCATTTTCTAGTCTGTGCTTGCTTACTGATTATTTCTAACAGTGTTACACTTCAAAATCCCTTGCACCAATATAATTTTACTCTTATTAAAATTAATTTTGCTTGATGGGTAATCATCCAAAAACAAGTTTCTCACCATGTCTAACACAAAAGCATCTTAAATGCTTAGACAAATCTTCAGAGCACTGAATGAGGAGGCATATTTCCCAGGTCAGAACAGTCCAGTTAAACCTCTGCTCTACTAAAAAGCCCACAGAAAGGCAACATGCAGACAAATTCTTGGCTTTGTACCCAAAGAAATTAGAAGGCAAAGCCTGATAAAGAAAGTCAGGATTTGAAGGTTGGTATTTAAACCACAGCAAGTTAGAAAGGCCTGTTCTAGATGAAGAAAATCAAAGGTCATGTTTATCTTTTTTCCAACCAAAGCTTCAGCAATTTAAATGTCCAGACTTTGCAAACACAATATAGGTTTTTACTCCTCTTTTATTTCACAAAGATGAAGCACCACCTTTTGCCATCTCAGTAAATCTCTCTTCTAATCCATTCAACCACTAAAGTAGTGAGCTGTGTAACCTCACCTCCATGTCAGTGAAAATTGTCCTCTTGAAGTAATGCTTGAGACCATGTAAGCTCTTTTCTGGGCTTGATATCAAAGAGAAAAAAAGGAGAGGATGAAAAATATGAGCAGTATCCTCATAACAAATGACTGAATAAAAAAAATATATAGACAAGATGACCTTGTTTAGTGAACTGTGAGGGATATCATAGTTGACATCTTGTACTAAACCTGTCAGAATCACAACTTCCTGGAACCAAAATTAACCTTTTCTTTAGTCTCCTCCTCTTTGCCAGTCTTTCAAAAATAGAAACACAGTTTGGCTTAACTTCTTGCTTCACTTCAACTAGAATGTGGCAGATTTGCTAGTAAATGTTAACTGTGAAGTCACTAGAATAACCTGATTTATTGAAAGGTTGTTTGCTTTTTTTTTTTTTTAAAGCATCCCTCATAAAAAAAAATGATTAGGCTCGATGCTTCATGAATAATTACATGGCAGTNTTTGCCAGTCTTTCAAAAATAGAAACACAGTTTGGCTTAACTTCTTGCTTCACTTCAACTAGAATGTGGCAGATTTGCTAGTAAATGTTAACTGTGAAGTCACTAGAATAACCTGATTTATTTAAAGGTTGTTTGCTTTTTTTTTTTTTTTTAAAGCATCCCTCATTAAAAAAAATGATTAGGCTTGATGCTTCATGAATAATTACATGGCAGCAGGAGCTGAATCAGGATTCTTGATGGTTCTTTTTATATGGCTGCACATAAAGGATGAAATTTTGGTCTCTCATTGTATTATCATGGGTTTAGCTACAAATTAACTCTGCACATAAAGCACAACCTGCTTAAGATGTGAAACAACGTAAGAAAGTTACCCTGGCTAGTATTGAAAAATCACATCAGTTGGATTTGTATTTATTCTCTACAGAGGAAAAGATACTACAACAAAAATATCCTTAGCATGAATTTATGCCTCTCTACACTCTTACGTTTCACTACAGGAATCAGTAATACATCTGTGTATATTGTCTGCTTCTCAGAATCATCTTCTAAACAAAGTGATTTTATCTCCAGTTGCAAGCTAACCTACTGCAGTACATAACGGCAGTAAAAAGAAACTATAGAAACTGAACAGCCTGATGATGGACATGAGGAAATCAACATGCAAGCTTACTGAATAAAAGAATCTGCATAATTAGGTGAAAATACATATCATAGAATCATAGAATCAACAAGGTTGGAAAAGACCTCAGAGATTCCACCTACCACCCAGCANGTTACCAGAGCTAAGTACAGGGGCAGAAGGACTTCCCTGCTCCTGCTGGCCACACTATTTCTGATACAGGCCACCTCAAAGCAGCGTGCTCAGATCATGGAATTCACTGCTCCCAGGTAGCAGGTAATAAAGGTAAACAGATTTTCTGAGACCGGCAACTAGCTGGCAAAATACAATCTTTTTACAGTTCACCAAAACATGATTAACGGAACATTCTGCAAAATCTGAAGATAACTGCGATTGCTGCCCCTAAAAGCAAAAAGGATCTTAATACAGTGAAAAATAATGAAAATTGTTGATAGCAATTTTGATACAGTTGTAATCATCTGTAGATCTGGGCATGCTTTCTTTATATCCATATCTTCCCTCAAAATGTCTTCTTTTTCTAACCAGAGGGATGGGAGCCCTTCAAATTTAAAGAACTGCAGTTAAATAGACACTCAAATCAAAAGAGGGAATGTTGTTTCTTATGGAAACTACTTTGAAAACATTTCTTGCATATAAAACCGAAGTATCACATTGGTGTTGCTATCACATATAGCCTCATAAAGAGCAGAAGGAACTGGATTGTTATCCATGTTCTTGGTATAGAAGTGGTTGGTTGGAGAAACACTGTTTCTTTTGCCTCTCTTTTCCCCTGCTGTAGCACGTTGCCTGGCAATGCTCTTTTTTTTTTGTTCAATTCATTGTTTGGGAGCACAGAAGAAAAGTTTGCCGAGTGTCAAGATTTCATTTTCTGGGTACTCACTAAAAGGCTTAACTGAGAGCTTCTTCAGCAAACATTCTTAGAAGTTAAATCTTTCTTTTATTCAGTACAAAACTAACAAGGCTAAAAGCATTGGGAGCTATGTAACTGCGTTTTTAAAATATTTCAGATTTGCTACTTCCACAGATGTGGAGTAGCATCTTAGGATGGATGCTTCTGTGGTAACCTTCCTCCACATGGGCACTTGCTTTGTAGCATAATAACTGCTGCTCTTCAAATAGCATATGCACTCACGAACATTAGGAATACACAATGAGGTTAAAAGCTTTTAAGGCACACTGTGTACTTCAGAAGCAAAGGAGTAATCTTTCAAAACCACAAACGCTGCACTTAATTTTATGAGCGGACTGATCTGTGGCCATGTTTACTTATTGCCAGATGAGGAGGAAATTGTGATTTCCAGTTCTGTATTGCTGAGCTGCTCTAACTACATACTCACCAATGTACCATATCTAATAAAACCTACAATATTGCAAAATAAGAAGGCAAAAGGGGAGAAAAAAACCCAGGATAAATAGGGTTGCTTTAAACACAGTTCTCCAGCATGTGGTACATATTGTACATTTTCCTTTACTCCTTTGAAAACGGGTAGAAACTACTATCAAGGAGCATTTTTACCCATGTAGCATATCATTATTATGATACAGCAACTCAGAAAGTGTTTATTAGGAAATCGAATTCTGGCAATAAATGTCTAGTAAGAGAAATTGAACACCTCCTCCCACCCCCACTGTGAATTTACATGTTCCATCTTTTTTTCAAGAAACAGCTGCCTATTCTAGAAAAATATTACCCTTTGCTATGACAAGCAATCATCTTGCTTTAGCAGTTAAATACTGATAAGTAGATCTCTGTATGGTAAGGTTTTTTTTCTTTTGGGGTGGTTGGGTTTTTTTTGTGTGGTTTTGGTTTTTGTTTGTTGGGTTTTGTTGGAGGTTTTTTTTGGTTGGTTGAGGGGGGTTGTGGGTTTTTTTACATTTTAAATTCCATTCCCTTTCTTATTGTTCTCTTATCTCTCTCAACCCAAGTAGACTAGCTACGTGGCTACCCCGTGCAATACAGGCATGCGGGATGAGCATCTCCTATATATTGCAGTATTTTTCTCTCTTGCAATGATATTTGCAACTGGAAGAATTTCCCTTAAGTGTTGTCAGAGGTATTTTAATTCACTTCAGTCACATCTTAGCATCCAGAGGGACCGATTTCTTTGTTATTTTCTGGTATTTGGTGGTTTTTGGTGGGGTTTTTGTGGGTTTTTGTTTTGGCGTTGTTTTTTGCTTTTGTTGTGGGGTTTTGGGTTTTTTTTTTTTGGTTGGCTGCTTGGTTGGTTTTTTTTTTCATATTTTCCTGACTTCAAAGCTCTCTGTTGTACTCATGTGTTTACAAAATCCCAATTAATTCCTAAAATTGTCATTCCACTGTTCATCTACACAGCTAGAAAAGCCAAAGCTATGTCTCACTGCTACCACACAACATATTTAGGTGTTGGTAAGAGCTGCAGGGAAAATAAATTGAATAAAGAACTTCATTTTTATTCCCCAATTTCACTCATGGGGAAAGAAGGGCAAATTTTTTTTCAGAATGGCCCCTTTTTTTCTGGAGTTGAGCATGTTGTTGTGTATAAACCCATGTGTGAGATATAGTCACCTCATCTACCCCTGGCTTGTTTGCAGGTGGGACATTAATGCCCATTAACTCTCCCAGATAAAAGAGAGAATATTCATTATAAACTCAGAAAAAAATGGAAAGAAAAAAATTAATTCTACTAGCTTTTGAAAAAAGGTTTTAGACAGACAGTAACACGACACATATCCAGCACTGGAAAGGTCTTATTTTATGAAATCACTTGGATTCCTGAATGTACATTCAAAGATCCTGACCCTGTGTATTGTGTTTTTGTGGCAAGGTTTTGGTAGCAGGGGTGTGAGTAGGGGGAAGGCTACAAGGGTGGACTCTGTGAGAAGCTCCTAAAAGCTTCCCTCATGTCTGCAAGAGCCAATGCCAGCTGGCTCCAAGATGAAACTACCATCAAACTCTTGATGCATGCTCAGAAAATAGCTTCACAGCACCTTAAGCTGACGTAAGGTGAAGCATGATATCACTGCCTACCAGATATACTTCATGTCCTTTGTTGCTGCTTCAGGAAGCCAACCAGATGCAAATTACATAAAAGGAAAAATTTGGAGTTTCCTGAAATCGGTTCCCTGAACTGAGCCTCTACCTGGTCCAAAGTCTTGATTCTGGCCCTGTGGCCAGAACACAGGACTACCCTGGTCTAGATTTAGACTGTTCTCAGCATTATAGCACACATATACTCAAAGTACATTTAACCAAGTAAATTTGGAGCTGACAAGTAGTCCAGCTTCAACAGCAGAAATATTTGGGTGCACTTATTTCCTGCAGAGGCAAAGTCCTTAGAGTGAAAGGCAAAAAATTAAGTTCTACAAGGATCTGTCTTTTATTTCAGACCTACATTAATAACTGCAGCACAGAAAATAGCAACATATTAACAGAGTTTCATAAGCCAAACAGGTTAACATCGTGCAAAAGTGACTGATTTTGAAGAGGGCAAGAATAAATATGTGACATTTAGCTAGGTAAAATGCCAGGGTACATGCTCAGAGGTGGTTATTGTTTCTAACTTAAGGTGTAATGTCTCAGAAGCAGGACGATGAAAAAAAAACCTGTGAGATCGTTAATGGATTACAATGGAGAACATTAATGAGCATAGGCTGCCAATGTAATACAGTTGTGAAAGCCAGACACAACAACAGAAATGTAGGAGCATTAATGCTGCTTCACAAGCTGCTAGTGAATTTCTTTTTGCTTTGTAATTTTTTTTTCAGCGTTTTTGTTTCTATGCCCAAATAAGAGCAACACAAGGGTGAAAAGCTGAATTCCACAGCTAGGCACTAAGCCAGTCCTTAGGTAAGAAATTAAAGACTCTAATGTGTCAGCTGCCTTTTGTACATTTCTTCTACTTTAACCTTAGTGAGACCCCAGTTAAACCAAACACAACAAAATGCTTTGCCATGACCAGTGTGGCAAGCAGTGTGCGTTAACAAGCACCTCAGCCTACAGTGAAAGCTGACCTTTCTGCAGACAGCAGAAACTGATGAAAATATGATATGAAAATATGAAAACGTTTTCTGCAATGGAAATACTGACATATCCAGAGTTGGAAACTCAGCCAACATCTGTATTAACAGATGACCAAGTACTAAAGACAAAAATTACTCCACTGAAAGTCACCTGTAACAAAACTGGACACTGCTGGTTTTCTGCCATAAAAGTATCCATCACTATCCAAACAGAACTCAAACTCTAGCTCCCCCGTCGCAAAGATGTGAATATTAAGGGGTCGGAAATCGTGTGTATCTGCATCCGCCTTTCACCACAATAACTTCTACACCTGCCGAACATTTCTGAGAACGACACAGTGCCTGGAAACCTGAGGCAACCAAACCTAACGATGAACTACTCCCACTCTGCCGCATTGCACACACCTTGGATACAGATATACCTGCAGTTACATACAAGCTCACATTTAAACTCTGCAACCCCTTGCTGGTATTTAATCAAAAGAAGAGGGGCTCGTCTTTGTTCAACAGCCTCACACCTCCGGCCGGATGTGAGGCGCGCAGGCCGCTACCCGACACGTCCCTCAGCCACGCTTGCCCCGCGGCACGCTGCCCGACAAGTTCTCAATCCCGTTCGGTTCCGCCCGGCCCAACCATACTCCCTTCACTTCCCCCCCAGAGCCGCCCGGACGTCACTTCACGACGTGAGGGACTCAGTACCTGGGTCCTGCCCCGCCGCGAAATAGCCAAGTTCACTGCCTTATTAGAAATCCCCACTGCTGTTCTCCGGTGCGTCTAGTGCACCCCTCAGCCTCTCCCCTCCCTACGCCAGTCGGGCACGGGAACAAAATGCACTCACTCCCTCCTTCACAGTGATCGGCAGGGCATTTTTAGTTTTCTTTTGCAGTCAGGCGCGACGCCGACAGCTCAAGAGGCAGAAGAGGAAGCTAAGGCCCCATCGGGCGCCGGGTGATGGTTGACGTGTCGGTGGAGAGCGGCAGTGCTCGGAAGCATCATGTGAGTGAGCAGTCCCACGTCCCAGTGCTCCCCGCTGCTCCCCTCTTTCCCTTCTCGCAGTCCTAACCCGGTGCTTTCCTCTCACTCTACCTAGGTCGAAGGTCACCTTTAAAGTGACGCTCACCTCGGATCCGCGGCTGCCCTACAAAGTGTGAGTGCTGTGGCGGGCCGAGGATGCTGCGGTGTCTGCGTGACGCGAGAAAGCCGTGAAAACCGTCACCAGCACCAACACAGGGGCTCCCAAGTCAAGTGGCTTTTAATGGGCAGCGTGGCAGGGCTTTTGCACGAGCGGAAAAAGCAGTTTTCCCCCTCGGTGTGAAACGAGAGGCGGCATACTGTTCTTAACTCGCTTGTCAGGGCTTGTTCTACTGGCATGTGTTCTCCTAGGCTTTGAACCAGACCTTAGATAGTACATGCACGCTTTTGGCATTGGTAAACCCGAAGTTTTAATTAGTAGCTTAATAGTAAATAATGTTGCTTCTCAGGTTGTCAACAGTCACGTGTTTACGTATGTTGTAATTTCAGGTTAAGTGTGCCTGAAAGTACCCCCTTCACAGCTGTCTTGAAGTTTGCTGCAGAAGAAGTAAGTAGAAAGTGATGACCTTTTTTAACTTTTTGAACATTCCTGAATGCAGGAGTTTGCACAAAGAATGCTCTTGTTAGGTATATGTGGACACAAGCCTTACCGGTGTTGGTGCAGGTGTGCTAAAACTTTTCAGAATCCTAAACTTAGCAATTCTTGCACAATTTACACATTGAGAATGAGTATTGATTCCTGTTGTTCTTTGCAATTGTATTAAACTATTTTATATCAATAGCATAAACATTTGTGACAGTGACTGTAATTAAAGGATACTGCTATTGAATATGTAGTGTTTCAAATTGCTTATGTGGAATGGCCAGAAAAATCTTTAGAATTAGTCAGGAAATCCTTAAACTCTTCTTGTATTCAGTTTCAGTAATCTCTTACTTGGGAGATGCAGTTTTTGACTACAGAAGTTACTGAAATTAGACATATGGGCTATGTTGAAAAAAACAGACGAGTAAGATGTGGATAAGATGTTCTTAGACTTCTGAATGTTTGATCTTTCATATGGAATTCAAAACCAGTAGGTGCCTAGATCACCTACATAATGTATTTGAAGAGATGCATCCTGTTTGTTTCAGATTAAGAGATATTCATCTGGGTGTAAAGTGCTGAAAACATGGTGGCTTTTTTTTTTTTTTATTCTAATTAGCAAGCAGAATCAGCTGAGAGTCCATTCTTGCAATTCCTCTTCTTTCTCCTTAGGAAAACTTTTCAAAGTTTTGAGTTACTTAAGTTGTTAGAGCATTAGAATTGTAAGAAAATAAATAGGAAAGATAATGGATTTTGTGTCTTGAGTCTTCTTATGTTGCTAGTGTTATGTACCACTGCATGACAGATGTTCTTAGTGAAAATATGGTTTATGAGAGAGGGATGTATGGATTTTTTGTTTGTTGTAACTTTACTTGAACAACAGACAGAACAATAGAGCCTGTTAAAGATACCTAATAATTAGGTTTTTTACTGTATTTCTTCCCTAATTATTTTTAATCTCAACTAATGCAGATGTGCCCACAAAACCTATAGAAATCTAAACTGAAAAGTCTAATAGACTGGAGATGTTCCAGGAAATACTGGAGTGGGACTGAAGAGTTGGAGACACCAAGAGTAAGGGAGCCACTTCTGGTGGGAGGGTTGCCATCAAAGGTATTAACTTTGCCTATTCATGGAAGCACAGTGTGAGTTGGTGATAGGGTCTTCTGTGAAATAGATTTAGAGAAGAGTTAATTAGTTAAATATTCATATTTAACAAACCATTATTTTAGTTGATGTGGGTATTTTGAGCATCCTTGGGAGTTTTGCTGTTTGGCCTCAGACCACTCTCCATCAGCGCTGAGATTTTTACATTTCTACGGGACCAGGCAGAGCAAAATACTTTGTAAACAGAGAGAAAAAAAGACTGTTAGACTCTTCCCCAGGAATGAAGCTTTTATCCTTTGTGAACTGACATTGAAAAGAATGAGAGGGAATATTTGTCATACATAAATGTGTTGTTGGTTTTGGTTTTTCTTTTGTTTTATCTTGAACTGCATCATTTAACATTAACTTAAGCAGTGTGTTACAATTCAGATACCAGTTTCACAGTACCTCCTATGAAATGTAGAAGGAAAAGATCAGTATGTAGGCCTGGATTTTGGACAAAGTTGTCTGTTGATTGCCAGAGAAGTGCATTATGTTCTCAGTGACTAAAGCTCTTGAAGCAGAAAAGGATTTAGGTTTCAGGTGGTTAGCCTTTGCAAGTTTCTTTTGAGTTGCTTTTCAGAGTCTTAGAAGTTTGGTCAAGTAATGACCAGAATTCCACTGGAGCAGTAGAACTGCAGCATGATAGAGAATGGTCATCTTAAATATCAGATTTCAATCACAGTGCTTTGTCAAAGGTTACCATTTTTCCAAGTTTTCTGAATTACTTTCTTTGCATGAAACAAAATGTGTTTTGGTTTGGGGTTTTTTTGCTTGGAAATAACAGAAATAGGTAAAATTTTTTAATGTAATTTCTAGCACATAACATAGGAAAATTTATTTTACACAATGCATGGAGCTGGAAGTGAAAGAAAACTGGATCATTAAATATTAAGATTTCAGGAAGTCTTAATCATTTGTAGCAGTCTTAGGTCTTGCCAGTATTTAGCTTTGGCAATGATAATTTAGATAATGCAAATTTAACTTTCTTTAGTTTTGATTTTTTTCTGTTTGTCTTACAGACTATATATTAAAAATGTAAATTTAAAGTATTGCAAACACTTCTGTCTTCAGTTTTTATCTATTTGTAGTTCTTTCCATGAGTGTCAAGGTTTATTGTGACAGTGCTCATGTTTTCATTTACAGTGTGTGGTATCTATCCCTCATCTCTTAGAGGTACTTATTTTCATAGATTCATAGAATGGTTTAGTATGGAAGGGACCCTAAAAATAATCTAGTTCCAATGGCCTTCCACTAGACCAGGTCACTCAAGGCCTCATCCAATCCGGCCTTGAACACCTCAAGGGAAGAGGCACTCATGACATCCCTGGGCAACCTGTGCCTCTCCACCCTCACTCTATTTCTTCCTAATATCCAGTCTAAATCTACCCTGCTCAAGCTTAAATCCTTTTCCTCTCATCCTATCACTACAAGCCCTTGTAAAAAGTCTCTTCCAGTCTTTCTTGTAGGCCCCCTTCAGGTACTGGAAGGCTGCTATAAAGTCTCCCCAGAGCTTTCTTTTCTCCAGGCTGAACAGCCCCAGCTCTCAGCCTATTTGGTAGATGTCTCAGCTATACGATACTTAGAAAAAAGCCTCTCTTGTATTTGTGGAAATACTGCTAAAGCAGTCTTCGATTTCCATTAAATAAAGTTAAATTTGATTCTTTCATAAACACGCATATTTTTGAAGCTTTTCTTTTGATGTTCTGATGCTAATCTCAACAAGATGAGCTTCAACAAGGCCAAATGCCACGTCTTGCACTTGGGTCACAACAGCCCCAAGCAGTGCTACAGGCTTGGGGAGGTGTGGCTGGAAAGCTGTCTGGCAGAAAAGGACCTGGGGGTTCTAATCAACAAGCAGCAGAATATGACCAAGCAATACAGCCCAGGTGGCTAAGAAAGCCAATGGCATCCTGGCTTGTGTTAGAAATGCTGTGTCCAGCAGGAGTAGGGAGCTGATTGTCCTCTTGTACTCAGCTCTGGTGAGGCCACACCTTGAGAAGTATTTGTTCAGTTTTGAGCACCTCAATACAGGAGAGATGTGGAGGTGCTGGAGTGAGTGCAGAGAAGGGTGATGAAGCTGGTGAAGGGCCTGGAGAATAAATCTTATGAAGAGTGACTGAGGGAGCTGGGGCTGTTTAGTTTGAAAAAGAGGAGGCTGAGGGGAGATCTCATTGCTCTCTACAGCTACCTGAAAGGACGTTGTGGAGAGGCTGGTGCTGGTCTCTTCTCACAGGTAATTAGTGATAGAGCAAGAGGGAACGGCCTCAAGCTGTACTGGGTAGATTTAGTCTGGACATTAGGAAAATTTTTTCGCAGAAGTGGTCAGGCATTGGAATGTGCTGCCCAGGTAGGTGGTTGAGTCACCAACCCTGGATGTGTTTAAAGGTTGTTTGGATGTGGTGCTTGGGAATATGGTTTAGGGGTGAACCTTGTAGAGTAGTGTTATCGGCTGGATTTGGTAATCATGAGGATCTTTTCTAACCTGAGTGTTTCTGTGATTCTGTGATAGCTTGGTACTAAAATGCTGTGATTTATTGCACTTACCTGCTATTCACTATGCAGAAAGGAGGTGAACTTATTACTGTAGAGGATTTTTGTTAACGTAAAAAAGTAAAAATGGGATATAATTGTATATATATGGTTGTCATCTTTTCATTATAGTTTGACTGTAGATATTGACAAATATGTTTCCTAGCACTGGAGAAAATAAGTTGTGGCAGCCTCAGTTATCAATTTATGAGTCTGTTAAAGCAAACTATCTCTTTTTTTGAAATGTGTGAGTTTGGGGCTGGATGTTACACAGTTTGGTTTCAAAGCCAGGGATTACCCACTGAATTCAGAACTTCCTTGCTACTTCAGTATCTGTGTGACTTTGTATCACAGAAAGCTCCTGTATTTTCAGAGTGGAAAACACAGATAGAGGTTTAGCAAGCACAGGAGAGATATTCTGAGTTAAGTAGTGAACCGTATTGCACCAAATTATGTGAATTTTTTTCCAGCAATAGTTTCCCCTTCTGTATTATGCATGTGATGATTTTCATGTGCTGACAGCTATTGCTATCTGGCCCAGTATTTTGAGCTAAGGTGACGGGTGTTTTATTCACTTAGTACAACACAATATGAAGCACCAAGAGAATCTGAATTAGTACTTTGAGTGCCACACAGTTCTCATTGCACTTCGTGTAAGTTCATCAGATAGATTCTCCTACTGAAAAGTAAAATGGTGCAAAATTAGTAGAGGCATCCATTCTGTGAATTAGCCATGCCTCTAATCCTTTATCTATCAAAAGAGATAGGGAAGAAATAGAAGATGCACATAACATTCTAGAAGTTACATTTTTGGGGGTGGGGTTTAAATGACTTAGAAGGAAAGGTCTATGGTATCAGTTATAATGGAAACTCGCTTGCTGAAAAAGAAGTGAAGTATTAAGCATGTATTTGCTGCTTGTTTAGATTTTTTTGTATTTTATTCCTTTACTTTATAAATTGGAGATGGACTCATTCCAGGAATCAGGAGTTAATATGATTGACATTAGTAATAGCCTACTGTTCAAATCTTAAAAATTAATTTATTATGAAAAATAGAAAGAACTACCCCAAAAAACCAACCCCAAAACAAGAACAGCAACAAAACAAACAAGCCAAAAAGCAACCGTTACCAAACCTCTTAAATGATTTCTTCTTAGACTACTAAATCAAGATTCCCAAAGTTCATGGACTCAAGAGTGAAGGCTTACTTTCTTGAGGGTATAATAGCTATTATCACAGTATTTCAGAGGTTGGAAGGAACCTCAAGAAATCATCAGGTCCAACCCCCCTGCCAGAGCAGGATCACTTAGGGTAGTCCATACAGGAATGCATCCAAGGTGGGTTTTGAAAGTCCAGAGAAGGAGACTCCACAACCCCCCTGGGCAGCCTGTTCCAGTGCTCTGTCACCCTCACTGTGAAGAAGTTTCTCCTCATGTTGAGGTGAAATCTTCTGTGTTAAAGTTTGAACCTGATGTTCGTTGTCTTATCACTGTTAACCGCCAAAAGGAACCTGGCCCCCTCCACTTGACACCCACCCCTCAGATATTTATAGACATTGATGAGATCCCCTCTCAGTCCTCTTCTCCAGACTAAACAGCCCCAGGGCTCTCAGTCTCTCCTCATAGGGGAGATGCTCAAGTCCCCTAATCATCCTCGTGGCTCTCTGTTGGATTCTCTCCAGCAGGTCTCTGTCTCTCTTGAACTGGGGATCCCAAAACTCCACACGGTATTCCAGGTGTGGTCTCACCGGAGAGATGGTGTGTTATTTTTTACATTGTTGCTGTTAAATATGTAGCTACTTTTATCAACTTTGTTGTTCGAATCTTGCTCAGAAAACAAATTGTTACTTTTCTCATGACCCTTCTACAGTGACACTGGTATCTTAGCTAAGTTTTTGTAAAAATGACAATTTTTATGGCACCTTGCAAGTTGAAGGGGAGACATGTTTTGCCTGTTATGGATAGAAAGCTAAGAGAGATCAAATGACAAAAACATCCTGCTGATTTTGTGTGTCTGGAGGTAAATAGAGCAGGTTTTCAGTATAATAATAATTACGAACTGTATTCAGGTATGATTTCTGTGAGCTTTAGCTATTGCTGTTAAAGAATAGAGTTTCTGCAAATAAGACCTAAAAATCTTGAATTGAGTTGAAGAAAACCCAGCTAGTGAATGCCATTGAATAGCATGTCTGAAGTGATTTGTTCAGAACATAGAAGAGCTTTGCACTTCTTCCAGGAAAGCACTCAGCATTCATAGTTACCTGCCCTTTTTCTTATGCAGTACAGAGAGGGTGAAGTGCTTTGAGAGGAAGTTTCACTGCTGATTGCAGAGACATCTTGTGGGTTGTTCATTGTGCTAAGGAAGACCAAGGAGAGTAACCTTTGGTCTTCAACCAAGTAGCATTGATTGTCCTGCACCCACCCTACCGTTTCTGTCCTGTGTGGTCCAACCACATTACACAGTGTGAGATTTTTCTTCTAGTTCTGAGAAATAATTATTTTTGGCTTCCTCATCTCAGTTCAGGTCTGAACCAGTATGAATTCTGTATTCAGTGCAGCCCCCTCTGAGTAGGGCTTTTCATATTGCAAAACTGACCATGTATGATGTGTCTGGAGATGGGGTATTGTGCAATAGAATAATAGTTGGAAAAGACCTTTAGTATTATCCAGTCCAACTGCTAACCCAGCACTGCCAAATCCACTACTAAACCATGTCACTAAGTACTATACCTAGATGTCTTTTCAATACCTCCACAGATGGTGACTTAACAAGTCCCTGGGCATCTTGTTCCAGTGCTTGGAACCCTTTCTGTGAAGATTTTTTTCTTAATATCTAACCTAAACTTCCTGTAGTGTATCTTGAGGCCATTTCCTTTTATCTTATCACTTGATGCTTGGGAGAACACTGACCCCCCACTTTGCTACAGCCTCCTTCCAGGTAGTCGTAGAAAGCAAAAAAAGTCATCCTCCTTTTTTCTAGAGTAAGCAACCCCATTTCCCTCAGCCACTCCTCATAAGACTTGTGCTCTGGACCCTTCTCCAGCTTCATTGCTCTTCTCTGGTCATACACCAGCACCTCAATGTCTGTCTTGTAGGGAGGGCCCTAAATCTGAACACAGTATGTGAGGTGCAGCCTCACCAGTACTGAGTACAGGGGCACAGTCACTTGCCTGCTCCTGCTGACCACACTATTCCACAGTGACTTTCCTGTCACTCTATTTCTTATACACGCCAGGATGCTGTTGGTCTTCTTGGCTACCTGGGAACACTTCTGGCACACACTCAGCTGACTGACCAACATTTTCAGGTCCTTTTCTGCTGGGCATCATTCCAGCCACTCTTCACCAAGGATGTAGCACTGCATGGGGTTGTTGTATCCAAAGTGAAGGATGCAGCACCTTCTTGGCCTTCTTGAACCTGATACCACTGGCCTTGGCCCATTGATTCAGCCACTCCAGATCCCTTTGTAGAGCTTGCCTAACCTCAAGCAGATCGATGCTTCTGCCGGCAAACTTACAGAGGGTGCACTCAAGCCCCTCATCCAGATTATTGATAAAGGTGTTAAGCAGAACTGGGCCCAATATTGATCTGTGGCAACACTGCTTGTGGCAGGTCACCAACTGAATTTAACTCGCATTCATAAGCACTTGTCTATCCAGCCAGTTTTTTTCACAGCTAAGATTAAGTCTTCATTCAAACATTCAAACAAAGTGAGCAGCAAATTTCTCCAGGAGAATGCTGTGTCAGAAATCTGTGGAAGGAGCCAGATCTGATGCAGTGCAACTGTTAGTGCCTCCTTTTATAAGCAATTGTTAGGGTGAACACGTGGAACAGTGCACTTGGAGAGCTCCCAAGGGACCTAGAGAGAAAGCTAGGAAATTGGTCAAAATTAATCAAGCCTAGCTCAAGATAATTCTTACTTAACTCCTATTACACATAACAAGTAGAATTCTTAGAAATTTGTTTCCATACTTTTTAAGTTATTCGTCTATTTAGTATAATAAGTCATATTTCTTCACTTTGCAGAGGCTTAACTTCTATATTTTATCCAGTAATAATAATTCAATTTAATGAGCTGTTTATTACTGCAAACTTTGCATTCTCTATTGAGGTGTCTAATCAGCTTTGACTTTAAACCTTTATTTTGCTTCATATAGGAATCTGACAGGAAGCTTCTCATATTTTTTGTACCCAAACCAGCTAAAATTGTAATTGCTCTGCTTATTCGCCATGTAATTTCTGCTTTAAGTATGCTTCATATGTTGTTTTGTCCTTCTCTTGTTTCCTTTAGTTCAAAGTTCCTGCAGCAACAAGTGCCATTATAACAAATGGTAAGAGTATAAGGTTTTTTTATATATAATTTGTTTCTCTGGTGTACTTTTAGTGAAGGGGTATTGATAAAAGTCTCTGTTCTTTTGCAACCTCTGCAGACTGCAAGTTGAATTTAATAATACTACAGCATTAGTTAAATTGCTTATGCGTGGGATGAAAGTATTAAACCACTAATATCAATGGCTTGCTTGGTTTTGTCCAGATACATAGTTTGGACCTTCTGTGCTGAAGGCTTCTTGTTAGTTCCTGTGATAAGACTGTTTTTGATTATAGGAAATGGCTGCATGAACACCTGATGTAATAATAGTATCTTGTTGGTATATTTTTTGAGCTGCAAGTTTAGTGTGGCTAATATGTCTGTTTGATAATGTGTGTAGTATAATACATCTGCTTGATCTTCCCCTCTTTTTTTTTTCTTTTTTTTTTTAATTTTTGTTTTTCTAGATGGTATAGGAATAAACCCTGCACAAACAGCAGGTAAGTTATCCATGAAGCCCAGAATGAAAAACCTCAATTATTTTTGTTTTAAACTAACGTATAACACTCAGGGTTGACTCATATTTGAAGTTTTATCTTCTTAAATCCGAGAAGCATTACACTACAACCAGTGTAGTATGTAGAAGGTTGAATCCACAAAACTATTGTTCAGCATTTGTTTATTTATGTCTGGGAATAAAAGGAATTGCTTTTGATCTTCAGAGCATAGCTATTTAGTCTGCAGTTTAAAAAAGTAATTCTGTTTTACATGCTACTGAGATAATAAGTAGTAGCTGTATTTTTTCCCCACTATACTTAGTTCTGTAGTATTTTCTCATGAGATGTTCAAAAAAATAATACTTTCAGAGCAAGAACTCTAGATGGTTTTGGAAACCACATTTTCAGGAAGAGGCGATCTCCTTGCCTGATAGCCCTCTTGTTCTCATCAAGGGATTCCATGTGAGAAATCAGATTTCAGATGCTATGAGACAAGAGTTTATTATCTCTGTCACACTAGAGTGTAAAACTTTTCCCCATCACCTCCTGAAATATATAGAAATGTAGTACAAATGTTGAATTGCAAAAGTGATGAGCAGTTAGTTGAGTCTTACCACTTCTCTGGTTTTTATATGAAATCTGGCAGTTCTCATTCATTTGTGCCCTCTGTCTGCCAGTTGTTATTAAAAATGCCACACCATTTTATTTTTTTCCTATCTAAGGAGAGCATAAGAAAGCAAGATATTGTCAGCATACTTAGTTATGTAAAATAAGTAGTACAAATCCTTGCAAAGCGTATAATAGTAGCTGATGGTTAGAAGAATAGTTGCTGGATATTAGTTTAGGGAGTTTAGTTGAGCTGTAAAAGGAACCATTTGTTAAGTTTGTGATTTCATGAACAGCATTTGAACATGAAGATCAAGTGAGTGCCTTTCTGCTCCACTGGAGTTTTCTGTCCTTTGTGGGCTTGTTTGAGGACACCTTGATTATGTTGTGACAGGTGTACTGTCTCAGGCAGGCTCTTCAGATGGTGCTGTCTTCATTATGATCCCATGATCAAGCGTATTAAAGATGTATAATAGAAGTAATAATGTAACTTACTTACTAAATCATCACACATGTAAAGCCACATTTTCACATGACCACTCAAGAAGACTTACGCAAAACATGTGAAGTCAGTTGGCTTAGGTATATTTACACTGTTTCTCTTCCTCAAAAGGGTAATTCCTTTTTGTATTATGTAGCTCAGATTAGTTCTGTATTAATCTTCCAAAGTAAACATATTTAGGACTACTTGATTCCTGAATGAAAGTGTCCATATGGTAGTTTGTCATGCTTGAAGTTGCACCTACTAAATTCAATCTCCTCCATTTTTATAAATGTTGAAGAATTGCTCAGCAATAGTATCACATAATCTCATAATCAAGGACCAGGTAAATCAAAAGCATCTGTATGCAAAATATTTTCATCACAGTCTTATTCTTACCTGCAAATGTAAGATTAGGCACATGGATTGCACATGGAATTTTTTTTTTTTTTTTTAGCATAGAAGGTAGCATTGCCCTGACAATGCTGTGGTAATGCCCTTAAACTGAAAAAAAAAAAAAAACCACAATCAAAAACCCAACACCACATCCCTTAACACAAACAAAGAAAACCCAGTGAAACAAAACCAAACCAACCAGAAAAACCCTGACCTAAACCAAACACAAAAGCCAGATCAAAACCCATCCTTGGTTTACCAGTAAATGTACATAATTTAGATATAACCTTGTGTTCAGCCTTATTAATTGGTTTCTCAGAAACTTGGTAGTGTAAAACATACTTTTGGTTTTCCTTCCATTGATTTGCTGGTTTGGTGTTTTGTTTCATATATTAAAGTTCCTGTAGATTCAACAGTTACTGTAGTCTTCAAAAACTTCTCAAAATAAGATGATCTGGGAATACAGTGTAGAGTAATCTTTGGGGATTTCAGAGGTTTTATGTTGTTCCACTATTTCCCCACCTTTCTGAATAAAAGTACTCAAATATGACTTTCTCTCATTCTTCCTATGTAATTCCATGGAGCAGGGGAAATGAAAACTGAAATAGCTAGGCTTAACACTTAATTCTTGTATTGATTTCTGTTTTAAATCCTCCATACTTCAAGGAATAGTATGTCATGACTGTAATAAAACCACTGTGATATTAATGATGGAAACAGAGGTGAGGTGAACTGCATGAAAGGCAGCTGTGGCCTGTTTTAAAATTTTGGGGTTTAAGTTGGCCATTGCAATACAGACGCTTTTAATTTATATTAGCAAGTTTAGCTCTGTGATTTGCTGGTGTGACAGATTGTGTTCAGTAGGTTTTCTAGACCTCTTCAGTATATGGTCTTGGCAGATCTCTCAAACTAGAACATGTTCTTCTAACACCTCCTTTTGAACTCATTTCCTGATCCACATGCTGAAAAAGCGAAGTTTGCAAAAGACTGTCTTTGTTCCATATGCTAGTCTCATGAACAACTGTTAAGTGTCTTTATTTATTTTATGAGAGCACTCTACATTCCTTCAATGGAGTGCTTGGGAAGGAAGTACAATTATTCTGGTTTCATAAGTCAATGCAAAGACAAATAAGAATGGGTAGATATTGTTAAAAGGGAATATTATTGAAGGGGGATAATGCAGAATTATATGCAGTCTGCTTTGTTTAGTAGCAGTATGAGGTAGAAAAGTTCCTTGTAGTAATTAAGTAATCCATCACTTTTAGCAATATGGTTTCATTTTCAAATGGTACATTTAATAGAAGAAAATAGCGACCTGAATGACAATCCTGCGTACATACAGGAAATATTCTAGAGGTCTAAGTATTAGAAACTTGTAATTTTCATACTATGTCCTCTTGAAAAGACATTATTAAGTCTATACAGTAATAAATAGAAAATTCAATATCTTTTTAATGCTAAAATGAGACTGACTTACACTTGGATATGTGGAGGAAAGTACCGTTGAGGTTGTGAAGTTAGAAGTAGATAAGTACTGAACCAAGGAGAGGATTGAAAATTAATATATGCATGAATGATCTCAAGATAAAAAAATGAAATGTTTATTTCCTGGTCTTAAAATTGCTATGGAATGTAAGTGAAATCAGACATCCAGGTATAGAAGTGCAAAGCTTGAAAGGCAATAGCTTGCAAGTTTTATTAGATGACTTTGGGTGTAGTATTTTTATTTAAAAACAAGAGCTCCTTGGAGTAAGAGTGGCAAGATGAAATTCCATGGAAACATAAAAAAATTGTATTTCTGATATATTAAAGGAATTACTACAAAGTTAGTTAAACGCTGACTTAACATTATTGTCCTTTAAATGTCTCTGCCTGTTTAGGTAACATTTTACTTGGTCTATTGGTAACACATTCTGGTTGGTTTGTTTGTTTGTTTGTTTAGGAAATGTGTTTCTAAAGCACGGTTCGGATCTACGGATTATTCCCAGGGATCGAGTTGGCAGTTCTTAACATTTCCTGAAGGCTTTGGAATAAGTGATAAATGCCATCTAAAAAAAGGTCTATTTATTTTGAACTCCAAGGTGCAACTAATGAATTGACCTTTTTTAAAGCTAGCAAAATGACTTCCCAGGTTTCAATTTGACGTTAAATCATGGACTGATTCTTCCCTGACTAGTAGAAGGGTGGACTGATTACACATTATGTTCCCAAAAGAGCATAGGACAAGAGTAAATACATAGCCACAATCCATAAATCTTTAAATAACTGGATATTGTTGAGCCTATTTCATGGAAGGGGGAACTGTGTTACAATTTTGCTGCAAAGAATTTGTTCCTACTATGTGCTAAAACTTTTTTTTTACTTTTTTTTTTTTCCTAAACTTAATTCCATGTTAGAGGAGCAGTTTTCACATGGTTCAAGTGTTAAGCTCAAAGGGAAGGGAAATACGAGGAGTTTATTACTCAAATAAGTAAATAACTGCCATGTGTTCCCAAGTAATTGTACGATTTGCTGCAAATATTCCAGGTAAAGGAGAAAACAGAGGTTTCTGTCTGTAAAACTTTGAGGTATTGTGAAGTTAAATGCAGTTTCAGAGAACTTGAGAGTTAATTTTCTCATATGAAATACCATCATCTGAGAAGGATGCAGCATAATTTGGGAGTGTGTAGGAGGTGGTCAAGTGTGTCATTCCTTTTTCAGTAAACTAATACTGGTTCTTTCTAAAAGTCTTGTTTTGCAGCTGCATGTTACATGGGAAACAGCATAGAGTTCACTGAAATGTTTGTGTTCAGATTATGCTTCTTGTTTATAAATTGCCAGGGTAAACTGTTAGTTGTGTATTTTAATTAGAGAAA
>VXBD01012190.1:0-12853 GCA_013399975.1 Indicator maculatus | reverse complement strand
GGGGGGGGGGGTGGTAATCTACTTTGTGATTGAATGTATTTGGCAAAATCTTCCCCTATTGCTTTGTTTTTCTGTCCTGCTAAGTTTTAACAGAAAGAACAATGGGCAGTCCAGTGCTTGTTTAAATGAATATTGTCACAATACTGTCAAACTGTCCTGTACAATAATCAATCTGTAGAAAGATGTTCAGATAATGTGTCAGTGCAGAAGTACAAAATGCCCTTCTCATTGTGTGCAAATTGAGTATATAGACAAACACTCTTCTGAAAGTGATATTTAACTATGAACATTTTCCAGCTCTAAGATAAATTGTAAAATTCTGGATTTTCCTTTATTTTAATAAACAAATACCTGAAAAAAAGTGCAAACTTTGTTCTTCTCTCATATTCTTAATTAGATTTTGACAGTTATTAAAAACTCCACCCTATATCTTTCTGATTATCATGCTTTGAGATTCATTTCAAGCCAAAAGCTGCTTTTTATGAGGAATTCAACAGAACACTGCCCTTAAAAGGCAGAGTGCATAGTTTCTATTAATATATCGCAACAATATACTGAGGATGAGCCAAATTACTTAGGCTGTCTGGTTTACATTGCAAACATACTCTGCGAAGAGAAATTTTGGCAGAATGATAAACGCAAAAATCCCTACCAACCTTTTAAAAGAGCTGTAATCATTCTGTAATATTGTTTGAACCAAGAGGAGTCTTAATTTTCTCAAATCTATTGTTTGGTAGAATTCAAAGATAGCATGGAAATTTTTCAGGGGGGGAAAGGACAATGATTTAGTCAAGTACAGAAAAAATAGAAGATGTGGAAGTGGTCCTGAGAATCACAGAAACATTCAGATTGGAAAAGACCCTTAGGATCACCAAGTCCAACCAATAACCCTACTCTACAAAGTTCGGCCCTAAGCCATATCCCCAAGCACCACATCCAAAAATAGAATAGTTCTGTCAATAGTATTATGGCTTTCTTCCTTCTGTTCCTAAGTTACAAAATCCAATTTTATTTTGTCTTTGAGATTAAAAGACCATTTTTCTCTCTTATTTCTACTAAATAATAACCGTAAAAATTGTTGACAGCAGGTCTTAGAAGTTGAGAATTTTTCTTCTTTGTGTTTAGCTTGATGGTGGAAACCCAGCTCCTGCTGCTGCTTCAGTGATACAATGAGTAGTTAGAGCAAGAGAAGAAGCTGTGCCAGTATGACTGCAGAATATTAGTGGATTCTGAAGGTGCTGAGGGCACAGCAGTCTTTTGTTTGGCAGCAAGCAGGTGGCCATCAGAGTACTTTAATGGGACACTGGAAAAATACTAAAGCCTGCAGTCATCCTGGTAGCTTTGTGGAGACTGTTCAGTGAGTATGGCAGGAATGCTGAGCTCCAGCTGGGTAGAGTTCAGTCCCTGTGCAATACAGATTTGAGTTCAGTATACTCAACTATACATCTCAGTAGTGAATTTCAGCCCCTCTTTCTACTGGTGGAAGGTAAATGGCAGGGAATATTAACAAAGGCTAGTGTGATCTTTTTTGATGCTAAGCTTTGCAGGCTGTATCTGAAGCTGATGGAATCTTCAGTTCTGAATCGCCCTTCAGAGGAGCCTTTCTCTCTCTACTAATTAGAGAAAACCATTGAGGTGTTAGCCTGCAGGGGCCAAGGTTAATCTTAGTGAATACCTTGCTCAACAGGCACTTTTCTCTCCTGTCCATACTGTAATTTACAGCGTTGTACTACCTACTTGCTGTTGATTGATCTTGATGTTTAGCAGGCTATACAAAGCTTCCAAGGACTTGTTCAAATCCAAAATTACAAGAACCCATTTGCTTGAAAACAACCCACATTTTTTTGTGATACAATTAGCTGAATGCCTTTGGAGGTTTGGGGGGGGGGGTTGTTTTGTTTTTACTGCAGGTTCAGCAGCCTTGTGGTGAATATGGGAAAGGCTCGTTCTTCACAGAAAGCTTTGTCAGGTTAAAATTAGTTTGATGCCAAGGTGCTCACTAAAGCCTCTGTATCACTCCTCAGCTGGATAGGGAAGAGAAAATAGAACAAAAGGCTTGTGGATCAAGATAAGGACACAAGAGATTGCACATCAATTACTATGATGGGAAAATCAAGACTTCACTTGGGGAATTAATTTATTGCCTGGGGTAAAGTAATAAAACCAAATCTTAAACCACCTTCCCCCAACTCCTCCCTTCTTCCTGGGCTTCTGATTTCTCTACCTTCTCCTTCCCTAGCAGCACAGAGGGTTGGGGAACAGGGGTTGCAGTCAGTCCATCAAATGTTTTCTCTGCCTCTCCTTCTTCCTCCCCCTCCTTCTTCACTGACTTGGGTGTCTGCGGAGTTGTTTCACATATTCTCACTGCTCTCCAATAAAGTTGCTGGGTTTCTTTCTCCCCTCTTCTTTAATATTTTGTCACAGAGTCACTGCTGCTGTTGCTGTTTGGCTCGGCCTCTACTAGTAGTGGGTGCATCTTAGAGCTGGCTGGCATTGCCTCTATCAGATGTGAGGGAAGCAGCTTCTCACAGAAGCCACTCCTGTAGCTCCCCCAGTATCAAAACCTTGATATGCAAACCCAATACAGAATCACAGAATGCATCAGATTGGAAGGGACCCTCAGAGGTCATCTTGTGCAGCCCCCCTGCAGTAAGCAGGGACGACATCAACTAGACCAGGATGCTCAGGGACCCATCATGTTTGACTTGAATGTCTCCAGGGAGGGGGTCTCGACCACACCTCTAGGAAACCTCTTCCAGTATTTCACCACTCGTTATTAAAGAGCTGCCTCTTTACGTCTAACCTATACTACATGTCTACAAAGAAAATATGTGTACTGAAGAAGAAAAAAAGAGTATACTACTTTGGGGTGTTTTTTTCAGAGTGTAGACTTGTTCTCCTTTATGTCCCTGAAGAGTTTAAAAGTTCCTGGAAAGCAGATTGTAAAGGATTTGGAATGTACACAAATAGCCACTAATAGAAAGACCAGGTGCAGGTGTTTCTGTTTATTACTATAAAGAAAATCCTGAGGCTGTGAATGGGAATTGTCCTTGTCTTTTCACTGATGGGAAATGCCAGATGTCTGTAAGAACTCCACCAACCTTAGAGACTTTTAATCTTTTTAATGGAGAAAAACAAATCTTTATTTTTTTTATACAATAGATCGAATTTGTCCTATAATCAAGTTCTGTTTATAGACCTTGAAAGTAATCTTTGTGTAGTGGAAATGAGAAGATTACTATCCACAACCCCTTTCACTGTTTAAGAGACTTGGTAAGAAATAAGTCTGGGACAGTCTGGGCAATTAAAAAAGGTTCAGGATTTGTCCCAGTAGAATTCTACTTCAAAGGTGAAGTGCCAGCTGAAAAGCACAATGTCTTTGTCTTCAGAAGGCTTGACTGTGAGAAAGATTTGTTGCCCTCGGATGAAAAGTGTTACAGTTTTTGGTTTTTATCTTGCCTGTTGTGGTACGTGGTCATTCCAGACTGCATGTCATCTCATAGGAAGAGCCACAAGATTTTGGTACATATGGGCTATCTGTTTGCACTTCTATGCATGTTAGTAATTAATTAAAGAGCTGTGGGCTATTTATAAGATTGCAAATGCAAGGGGAAAATGTATCTGAAGCATATAATCCACATCCAGTGAGCATTCTTGCTGTAGATGACTGGAAATAGTTTGGTATTGGTACTGATTCATGCTTTTGATGCTTTGTAAGCATCAGGCATTACTTTGAACTGCTTTTCATGTATGCTTTTTTCTGAAGTGGTTCATACCCAACACATACAGAGTCATAGAGTTGTTTTGTTTGGAAAAGACCTCTAGGATCATCAAGTCTAGGATCATCAAGTCATCAGCCTAATACCACCATGATCATTAAATCACATGCTGAAGTGCCATATCTACACGTTTGTTGAACACCTCCAGGGACAGTAACTCCACCACCTCCTTGGGCAGTCTGTTCCAATGCCTGACCACTCTTTCCATAAAGAAATGTTTCCTAAGATCCAATCTAAACGTCTCCTGGCAGTTTCAGGCCATTTACTCTTGTTCTGTCACCTGATACTAAAGGGAAGAGACTGACCCCCACCTCATTACAGCCTTCTTTCAGCCTCCTTCACCAGCTTTGTTGCACTTCCCTGGGCATGCCTCAACAACTCAATGTCCTTGTAGTGAGGGGCCCAAAACTGAATTCAAGGTGTGGCCTCACCAGTGTCAAGTACAGAGGCACAATCACTTCCCTACTCCTGCTGGCCACACTATTCCTGATCCAGGCCAGGATGCTGATGACCCTGGCCACCAGAGCATGATGCTGACTCATGTTCCACCAGCTGTCAACCAGCAACTCCAGGCCCTTTTCTGCCAGGCAACTTGCCAACCATGTGTGCAGCATGGAAATTTCCTATTAATTAAAAGGGAAGAAGTAATCACAGGGGGCTTGCACGCTGGAACTATTTGCTAAGACAAACTATAGAGTCTCCATCTTTAGTGATATTCAAAAGATGATTGGATAAGGCCTTGAGAACTGATAAAACCGCCCAAGGTCCGAGCAGGGCTTGAACCAGGTAAATCCCAGAGGTCCTTTCCAACCTAAGCTAATTCATGGCTTTTTCTTTCCTTAATGCATCTCTCCTAGCTTTTTGCTTGATAAAGTGATACATCTTGCTTTGCCTTAGGTATCTGCCCAGATAGTGGAAACATTGTAGAGCAAGAGTCCTTCCTACTTGACCACTTTGAGCCCTCTGCACACCTGTACTTTCTCAGAATACCTGCAAAGAGTTACAGTCTTTTATCTCCTGCTGGATTGGCAGCAAAAGTATGACCAGAAGGAACAGTCAAAATCTTAGTCTCATCCATTGTTGTGTAGATGCTGTGATGTTGTGACAGTTGCATGAGAAGTTTGGAGTTGGATAGATGAAATATGAATGCATGTCTATTCATTATGATGTTAGAGCCATTTTGTAACTTGCATTTTTTATGTTTGAATCAAAAACAAAAAGACAATGTAGCATGTATCTAGTCAGCTAATGTTTATTGCAGTAGCTTGCTTAAATAACATTTTCCTCACGAGGGCGGGGGAGCACATGTAAATGCTGTCAGAGGATCTATGTTGCTTGAAAAATTAACATCTTTCAATTAACTTTTACACTGACATTTCCAGTTAGCAGTAGTGATTTACCAGTAGAGACCCATTAAGTTTTGACAGGGTTCTGTTCTATTGTCATGGGCTCCTGAGTAGGATACAAATAATACTGGTTAACAATCACAGCAGTCAGGAACCTTTACCACCAGCACGAACAGTGTAAGATCAGACAAGCACTCAATGTCAATAAGCAGCACCCATGCAGAGCAGATTATTAGTACATGAACAAGAGCACAGCAAGTCTTGCCAACTGTACAGTAGTCAGTGTTATCCACTTGGGGTGATAAATCCAAGTGGCCCAATTATTTATGTCAGATTCATTTAATTCCCACTTCTTGACTAAATTCCAGATGAATGTAGCAGAAAGTGAGAGCAGAAGGAGTGAGCTCAGGTACTGATTATTCTTATTTCATGGCTCTGTTTTAGACAACTCCAGCAGCCAAACCTATTCCAGAAGGGGATTGGAGGACAGTCAGTGCCATGTGGCCTCAGGTGCTGGAATCCGTAATTTAAAAGCTGGTCTCAAGTTCTCACCTTTCATGTTTGTTTCTAATCATGTCGCCATAGAAACTTAGGATGGAGATCTTCCATAGATTTTCAAACTTTAGGGACAGGGACTGCTGAAAATTTATGCACCATTATCTAAACATCTTCAAATGAGAGAGGAAAGTGATTTTAACCATATGCTTTTGTGAATTAGCCTTTGAATTTTAATTTTATTCTCTCCTACTGAAATATCAGAGGAATGTATAAAGCCATAAAAAATTGCAGCCACAGGAAAAAAAATATGGGGAATTTAAAAAAGAAATCTCTAGAGGATCTTCAAAGAGAGAGGATGGACTGATGGGTCTTCTTTGCTGCAGTTCTCTCCAAACTCATTGGTGAGCACTCCCCTGTGGTTGTTCTGTTGCTCAAATTCCAAACACTTCCAAGCAGGAACTGTAGATGTGATTGGTCCTCAAGCATCTCTAAAAAAAAAAAATGCTATTTATTTCTTTCAGTTCTGACCTTTGCACACAGTCATCTGCCTGTTATTAGTGATGCTTCCCTAAGAGGCATCAAGTATTTTGTCATCAAAGTACTGTAGACTCTCATCTCTAAATAAAATAATGCAGTTTACACTGGGAAGCCCTCACAGCTAAGAAAACCATAGCAAATACATAGTGTCTTAGTTCCTTCTCTAAAAAATTTAAAGCTATCAGTTACTTTTATCTCTGAAATAAAATAAGAAGAAACCTTGTAACTTTACCAA
This sequence comes from Indicator maculatus, assembly GCA_013399975.1. NCBI lineage: Eukaryota > Metazoa > Chordata > Aves > Piciformes > Indicatoridae > Indicator > Indicator maculatus. The sequence goes on along the minus strand of VXBD01012190.1, from coordinate 6,458 downwards.
TTTATACTGAAAGTGGCAGCTATCAATGCAAAATATGCATTCATTTTTATTTTCAGTTTGAGCATTGAGAACACCTGGAAAACAAAGCTTTGTTAAATTGCTGCTGTGATATGCTAACATTGCTTGATGACTTCAGAATGGCAAGGAAGTGCTGTAACAGCTTCCAGTGTTCAGCACAGAATCAAGATGTTTACAAAGCTGTTTTAATTCAGGTCTTTGGTGGAAATTATTTTTAATTAAACCCTTGACAGTTTTTTGGGTTTTGTTTGGTTTGGGGTTTTTTTTGATTGTTTGTTTTTTCTTTAAGATTTGATATTTAATGATGCCAATGGCAGAATAAATTTCTGCTTATTCATGCTCAAATATGTTTTAGTAATGCTTCCTTGATATGAGTGAGGGTTATCACTGCATACTAGATTTTCATTATACTGCAATTCATGTTCCAGTATAAAAGCTAAGTGAAGGCTAAGAACTGCACAGAATCACAGAATCAGCCAGGTTGGAAAAGACCTCAGAGATCATCAAGTCCAACCTATTACATAATACCTAACACCTCCTGATAACTAAACCATGGCTCCAAGTGCCACATCCAATCAGTTTTTGAACACCTCCACGGATGGTGACTCCACCACCTCCCTGGGCAGCACATTCCAATGGCAAATTACTCTTTCTGTGAAGAACTTTCTCCTCACCTCCAGCCTAAACCTCCCCTGGCACAGCTTGAGACTGTGTCCTCTTGTTCTGGTGCTGGTTGCCTGGGAGAAGAGACCAAACCCCTCCTGGCTACAACCTCCTTTCAGGTAGTTGTAGACAGCAATGAGGTCTTCCCTGAGCCTCCTCTTCTCCAGGCTGAACAACCCCAGCTCCCTCACCCTCTCCTCACAGGGCTTGTGCTCCAGACCTCTCATCAGCCTCGTTGTCCTTCTCTGGACATGTCCAAGCAACTCAACATCTTTCTTGAACTGAGGGGCCTGGATCTGGTCACAACACTGAAGGTGTGGCCTACCTAGTGCTGAATACAGGGGCAGAATGACTTCACTGCTCCTGCTGGACATGCTATTTCTGATACAGGCCAGGATGCCATTTGCCTTCTTGGCACACTGCTGGCTCATGTTCAGCCATCTGTTAACCAGCACTCCCAGGTCCCTTTCTGCCTGGCTGCTCTCCAGCCACTCCTACCCCATCCTGTAGTGCTGCATGGGGTTGTTGTGGCCCCCATGCATTGCTTCTGTTATCTAATGATGCTGGACTGAAACATCAGTTCTGTCAAAAAAAAAAAAACCACAAACAAACAACCCAACAAACTCTGGGATGGCAAGTAAGTAGCTATGATATCAATAATACATGTTGTAAGTAGGATGGAGAACATCTGCAACTGAAATGCACTGCCTCAGCTTTTGGGTTGCCAGAAATAGTGTCAGCACTCTTCTATTTGATTTAATTCAGAAGAATCAAAGGATTACAGAATGGTAGGGCTTGAAGAGGCCTATGCAGATTGTCTTGTTCAACTCCCCTGCATCAGGTTCACCTAGGTAAGTTGCACAGGATTGTGTCCAGGTGAGTTTTGAGTGTCTCCACAGCAGAAGACTCCACAACATCTCTGGATAGCCAGTTCTAGTTCTCTGTTGCCCTCATAGTAAAGAACTTTTTCCTCATGTTTGGATGGAACTCTAGTTCCCTAATCATCTTCATAGCCTTCCACTGGACTCTCTCCAGTAGTTCCTTGTTGCTATTGAAGTGGGGAGCTCACAATTGGACACAATACTCCAGAGCTGGTCTCAGTAGGGCAGAGTAGAGGCAGAGGAGAACCTCTCTCAACTTGCTTGTCCCCTTCTTCTTAATGCACCCCAAGAGACCATTGCCCTTCTTGTCCACTAGGGCACATAGTGCTGTCTTGTGTTATCCACTGGGACTCCAGGTCCTTCTCTAATGAGCTGCTTTCCACCAGGTCAACCTCTAACCCATACTGGTGCATGAGGTTGTTCCTCCCTAGGTGCATGACTCCACAACTGCCCTTGCTGAACTTTATTAGGTTCCTCTCTGCCCAACTCTGCAGTCAGTCAAGATCTCACTGAATGGCAGCATAACATACTGGTGTGTCAGCAACATCTCCCTGCTTTATAACATCAACAAACTTGCTCTGTTCCTGTATTCATTGTTCCAATGTTAGCCCTGAAAGAGTTAAAGAATAAGGCAAGAATAAGTCCAACTTTTCTAGAAAGTGTTTCTGCAAACACATTGTAAGTACTGGTAAAAAAGGTGCTACAGTCTTTGGAGGTTTTCTAGTCCAGTGCTTTGATATACTTATATTTAGAATTTTTTTTCCCAAAATCCATTCCAATTTATGAAAATTAAGGCCTGCTGATTCTTCCTCTTTCCCTAGTGTATATTTAGAACAGCTGATGGGACCAATGACTAATACGGGAGAAGCCTAGTCAATAAATTTACACTAAGTGGACTACTAGCACAGGTAAGATGGATTCCAGTCAGGGAGGCTTCTCTAGAAAACAAACATGTCCTTAATGTACCTAATGAACAGTGCAGATGTGGGAGATGATATTTCCTATTCTCTGTGGATCACTGGTTTTATTAGCTTCCTAGCTACCCACAGTACTGATGGTCATAGTCTAAAGCAGCTTAAAAAGCTGTTTGAAACTAAGATTAAAAAACCCCTATAGGTTCTGCTTTTATTGAACTCTGTCAGAGGTATTTGGGCAATAAATTAATTTGGAATCTTACAAATATCTTTGTCAATTCAATTCATTTCTTGCATCATAAGATCTAAAGATATTAATCTTTCTTAAGGTGCTTTTTTTCCACTTTAATGCTTCCATTTTTGCACTTTGTTTTATTTCCATAATTCCCTCCCCATCTACCTTTTTATAATTTCTTTGTTCCTTCTTTTAATTTAGTTCATTGTCTATCATTAGTTTGAGTCTTGTTCCATCCCAGGTCTTTGAATTACATTTTTCCCCTCTTCTTTTCCCAGGATCCTCCCACAGTCTTCATTTTTGTTATTTAGCACAATAAAAGTGGTCTATGTTGCTGGCACCATCCCACCTCAAATACAGTGCAATCTGCCTCCCCTTCAAAATTGCGGAAACTAATACAGGGTTTATATTGTTGGAGGGTACAGCTTATGGGCTTCATCCTGTGTGCCCCTTGCAAGGGTGCACAAATTGGTAGATTCTTACCACACTGGATCCTGCCACTTTTCAGCATACTGATGTTATTGTTAAACACTTTGCAAAGCTGTGTAGTTTGTTGAATAGCAGCATTCCTGTTCTCAGTGGATTGTGGAAAGTAGCCTGTGCCAGTTTGAACTTTTAGCTTTGTGGCTGACTGCCTCAAACTGAGGGTGTCTGACTGCCTCAAACTGAGGGTGTCTGATTTGTTATAGGAAATTCCCTAGCAATTAAACTGTCTGCCACTAAGAAATGTTAACATTTTGATCCACCTTACAGGGAAGTGAATTAATATACAAACCTCCTTAGTTATGCTGTGCTTAGAGTACCTTCCTTTGTCTCAAGCATAAACCAACATGCATATGGTGGGATAAGAGAGAGAAAGTAGACACTAGAGCTGGTTCATTTCCACCTCTTTTCATCCCAGAGGCAGGATTGTAAACTTTTAAACTTCCCCCCACCCTGAAGAGCATATGTGTTTCCCCATAAAATGGGATGTGATACAAGGGCACTCTGACTCCAAAGATATGATAATTATTGGAAGATTTCCTCTGTCTGTTCTTGATGTGTTTCCCTTCAAGGACTGAACAGAGCTACAGCCAGACACTTTTGTTCTAGAAATGAGAGCTAGATTCTTTTGGCAAAGTATCTGTTGTCAGTAGTGGAAGCCCTGGGAACTTGTTACATCAGTAGATACAGTTGTAGGAAATAGGTCATAATACCAAGTAGGGGAGGCTGCAGTAATGGAAGCATAGATGTAATTTATAAACAGGTGAGAAAACAAACAGAACAGTATATGTTTGAAGCTGATATAAATTTCCTTTCTGGTGCAATACGCACATTAGCCAACAAGACTACAGCAATATTTAGTTTCCAGTTCCTCAGTGTGCGCTTCATGGTGTTAAAGGATTGCACTTAACCAACCAACAATATGGCAAACAGGTATTAATAAAAATACAACTAACCCTTCATTAATATGAAAAATTGCCAAAACTCGTTAAAGAGGACNTTATATATATTATTTTTTATATATGTTATATATAAAAATATATGTATATAAAACATGGAAAGAGACGATCCCCAGGAGCGAAATAGTGCTCACCCATGGCATGAGGTGGAGGGGGGGAGACTTGGCAAGAACCCTTAAGCCCAAGAGGCAATGAATTAATTACTCTCATCTGTATGTGTATGACCTGTAGAGGCTTTTGGGGTGCTCTCATATGGTTTTGGCATGGCAGGCTGCCAGCAAGAAGGGCACCACATTGTCTCAGGGCTGATTTGGCTTCAGTGCTTGGCAGGCGGGTTCACGATGCTTCTCCTGACAGGCACTTGCTTGTCCTGGGTAAACTGAGGCACAGCATGATTCTAGTGGCAAGGGAAAGCAGGCTAGGCTTGGCTCCAGCTTTTAGGCTCGTGGCTTCTCCAGCTTGCTGTGTATAGACTCATGGCTTTATCCCAGGTTTTGAACCAGGTGCTCGAGTCAGGGCAGGGCAGCTCAAGGCAGGTTCATACAAGATGACTCCAAGCAAGTTCATGCAAGGCTTGACCGAGTTTTAAGAGCAAGGCTTGAAAGCAAGGCAAAGGTGACTACAAGTCAGCCTGTATCTTGCCCAAGATGCATTTTGGGCCAATAGGGCAACTGAAGCCAACATATAGCTGCATGATGGAAAGGTGTTCTGCCAGCCTATGACATAAAAGGCAGAAACAAAGGTCTTGTTTCTGGGGGGGGGCAGTGGTCAGCACACCTGTACTTACCCTGGGAAAACACTTCTTTACCAGACATTCATGGTCCTGTCCCCTTTGTCCTCTTTGTTCCTTTTCCTGCATTGCCCTGACTTTCTGCAGGAAGGAGGGAGGAGAGGGGGATCTTCTCTAGACCTCTTAGGGCCTGTCTGGGTTGGTGCTGGGCCTGTTTTGGCCCTACCATGACACCTGGTTGCTCATACATGTTTAAAATAAGATGTGGGGGCAGCCTTGGTTTTATTGGGGGGGTTTAGTGTTTTGGTTTGGTTTGGTTTTTGTCAGAAAAACAAAACAAAACAAAACATGATGTTGATGAAATGGAAAGGCCTTTTCCTTAAAAATCTCATGATGGGGGGAAAAAGAAATAAAATCAGCCCATAGAGGGAAGTGCTTCAGATGACAAAAACTGGTGTGCCTGCAATCATGTGCCTACAAACAAGGCATGTTTTAAGACAGAAAGTAGTTGAGGAAGAATTTATATCTCTGTAAATGTTATGATTTATGTATACAGATCTACAAAAGGGGATAATAGTGGATTTCTACATTCCTAAGAAAAAGCAAGACAAAAGAATTTAATTAATTAAACTTCATTGATTTATTAAGCCTGCCTTCTGAGTACAATTCTTCATGTAGCAGAGGGCAGGTGAGAGTTTAAATGAATGTTTCATGCTGTTGCTGTCTGTGAAGGAAAATGCCTTAAATGGCTACAAACTCAGTATACCTCTGCTGCTTCATTTGTCTCTCAAAACCATAAATTTTACACTTTGACACTACGTAAAATAACAGTTCTAAGTAAGTCAGACATAAGAAGAATTATAAAATGTGCATATGTAAGGACCAGGCAAATCTTTCTGATACAGTATTATTAGTTATAGCTGCCTGGAAATCTTGAGTTTTATCTAGACATTCAAAATAATTAAATTATTTTTAAAGATGTTAACTCATGAAGTTGTTAAAAGCGTGGGGCTCACTCACAGAGCATTAAACATGGAAAAAAGATTCTTAAAACTGGAGGGAGCTCTCTGCCAGTATCCATAGGATGGAGTAGTTGTTTGGCCAAGGCCTTATATTCTCCATCTGCTATGTGACAGTCCATGAGGTAAGCTATGACAAACTCCTGGCACATTGGTTAGGTTACATAAAGTGTCCATGCAGGCAAAGAAACCTCCCCATTCACTTCTGAGGAACTGCCCTAAACAGGTCAGTCTGCCTCAAATATATAGAGAGAGCCAGACAAAACTAGAGAAAGCAAAGAAACAGTAATTCCTCTGTTTGTGATGGGATTTCATCCAGGATAGCAAAAGTTTATGGTAAGGAACAGCAGTGACCACAAAGCGGGCCTGAATGACTAGCTCAGGTAGAATTATCTCCACCCTTTTTGACTAAATTGTATATATTTTTTCCACTACACCTATTTCCTTCAAACAATGTGTTTACAAATTTTACCAGTTTATCATGCATTCAGCAAAGGGTACAGACAGAAAAATCCAAAACAAAACAAAGGGAGAAGAGGAGGAGGGGTGGCCCTGT
>VXBD01012188.1:65834-78974 GCA_013399975.1 Indicator maculatus | reverse complement strand
TGTGCCTCCAAACCATCTCTATGTCCCCAAATCAACCCCGTGTCCCCGAGCCAGATGTGGGTACAGGGACGGGGGGGTGGGTGATGGAGGGGGTGTCCACCTAAATTTTAAGCCCTTTTGGAGCTTCCCCCCCTGTTTTTGAGCCCATGTCCCCCTCCAGTTGGCTCTGGGTGGCTGATGGCAGTGGAAGAGGTGTCCCCAAACCCCTGCGGGACCCCCACTGTCCTGGCACAGCTGGCAGGGCGCAGGAGNCATCCTGCCCGGTCCCCATGGCAGCAGCATCCCATCCCCATGGCAACGCAGCCCCGTGCCCGGGGCGAGGGGGGGGCGAACACGGCCGAGAAAAAGGGGGGCAGGGGGGGGACACGGGTGTGTGTGGAGCTGTGGGCAGGTGTGGAAACCTGGGAGAGGGGGGACACGTGTGTGTGTGTGGAGCTGTGTGCATGTGTGTGTATCAGCAAACCTGCATGTGCATGCTTGCAGCTGTGCGCATGCATGTGCATGTGTGGAGCTGTGTGTACACATGTGGAGCTGTGTGCATGCGTGTGTGTGCATGTGTGTGCATGGAGCTGTGCGTGCATGTATGTGCACATGTGTGTGCATGCATGGTGCTGTGTGCATGTGTGTGCATGTGCGTGTGCATGCATGGCGCTGTGTGCATGTGTGTGGAGCTATGTTTGCATGCATGTGTGTGCATGGAACACTGTGCATGTGTGTGAAGCTGTGTGTGCACAAGTGCATGTGTGTGGCTGCTCAGGGATGTGGTTAGGCACTACCTGGTGCACCCCGCTAGGATGTGTGTGTGCAGATGCATGTCTGGGTGTGTGCACACGTCCCTGTGTGTGCCAGTGTGCTGCTGTGTGCAGACCTGTGCCTGTGCACCCCCATGCCTGTGCACCCCCATGCCTGTGTACCCCAGTGCCTCTGCAGCCCAGTGCCTCTGCACCCCCGTGCCTCTGCACCCCCATGCCTCTGCATGTGTGCCTGTGCACCCCTTGCCTGTGCACTCCAGCACCTGTGCACCCCCATGCTTCTGCATGTGTGCCTGTGCACCCCGTGCCTGTGCACCCCAGTGCCTATGCACCCCCATGCTTCTGCATGTGTGCCTGTGCACCCCGTGCCTGTGCACCCCAGTGCCTATGCACCCCATGCCTCTGCATGTGTGCCTGTGCAGCCCGTGCCTGTGCACCCCCATGCCTCTGCATGTGTGCCTGTGCACCCTGTGCCTGTGCACCCCCGTGCCTGTGCACCCCCATGCCTCTGCATGTGTGCCTGTGCACCCCGTGCCTGTGCACCCCAGTGCCTGTGCACCCCTATGCCTCTGCATGTGTGCCTGTGCACCCCTGTGCACCCCCGTGCCTGTGCACACATGTGCCGTGTGCCAGCACTGACGTGCAGGGAGCACAGCCTGAACTGCAGGGCCAGCCGTGGTGGCACTGGGGACACAGCTGGGCCCAGCCGGCCAGACCCCAGCAGTAACGAGCACTAATTAATTACCCCAGCGTTAATTAATGAGCATTTGTTAATTCCCATTTGTGTTCCACAGCCACAGTCTGGGGCAGTTTAAATCCAAATTAAGAGTTTTCTGCAACCTGGTGTCACCAGCCACAGAAAATCACCACTTGCATCTGAGGGAAAAAAAAACACCTTTTTTGGGGGAATTTAGCCTCAACACCCTTTAGCCTCAACCCCTTTTAGCCTCACCTTTTCCCCAAGACTACCCAAATGGAAACTTGGAGGAAAAGGGATGTCACTGGGAGGGGAGCTGCTCCGTCCCCCTGTCCTTGTTCTGGTATGTCTCAGGTCTAACAGGCTCCTGGTCCTGCTCCCACCACACACCATGGTGGGAAAAACACTGGGCTGAGACCTGGCTGCACTTCTCACCCAGTGGTCATCTCACCTCCTGGAGGAGAATAAAGTGGGCTGAGACCTGACCACACATCATCTCACCTCCTGGAAAGAGATCCACTGTGCTGAGAGGTTCCAGAAGGTGAGATGGAGTGTGGCCAAGTCTCAGCCCAATGGTGCTCACCTTCTGGTCACTTGTGTGGTGGGGATACACTGAGCTGTGACCTGGCCTCCCTTCACCTCACCTCCTCCTCACCAAGCAGAGCAGATTCTGGTTCCAGGAGAGAGCTGTAGTAGCTGGTGCTCAGACACCTCCCTGTCAAGCACATCCCTGGGAGAGTTTTCAGGACCACCTCTCCCTCCCTTCCTGGCAGAGTCCTACCCGCTGCTGGAGGACACAGCACCCCGCATCGTGGAGCACCCCTCGAATCTCCTGGTCTCCAAGGGGGAACCGGCCACCCTGAGCTGCAAGGCTGAAGGTCGCCCCTCACCCGCCGTGGAGTGGTACAAGGACGGGGAGCGGGTGGCGACGGACCGGGAGGACCCTCGCTCCCACCGCACCCTCCTGCCGGGGGGGTCCCTCTTCTTCCTCCGCATCCTCCACGGGCGGCGAGGCAAACCCGACGAGGGGGTCTACGTCTGCGTGGCCAGAAACTACCTGGGGGAGGCCATCAGCAGGAACGCGTCGCTGGAGGTGGCCGGTGAGGGGCTGGGACTGGGGGCGGTGCAGGCGTTGGGGGCGGTGCAGGGACTGAGAGCGGCTCTGTGGGGTCGGGGTTAGGGGCGGCGAGAGCCGCGGGGTGGAAATGGGTAATGAAAGGAAACAAAGAAAAGGAAAGTGAAAGAAAGTGAAAATATATTGAAAGTAGTCAATATAAATGAAAATAAGTGAAACTGCTGGACAATAAGGAAAAGAAAATTAAAAGAAGTGAAAAGTGGCAAGAAAAGTGAAAATAACTGAAAATAAAAGCAAATTATGAAAAGACATGAAAATAAGGGGAAAGATATAAAAATAAGTGAAAACAAATGGAAATAAACGAAACAAAAAATAAATTAAAAGAAGTAAAAAAAAGAAACAGAAGGGAAAAGAAGTGAAAAGAAATGGGAATAAGTGGAAATAAATTAAGATATTTGAACGTAAATAATGTGTAAATAATTGAAAATGAATGGGAAGAAAAATAAGTGAAAAAAGTGAAAAAATGTGAAAAAATAAGTGAAAATTGATTTTAAAAGGAGAGAATCCTTGAAAATAATGGAAAGGAAAATGAGTCAAAATAATTGGAAAGAATTGAAAAGAAATAAAAATAAAGTGAAAAGAAATAGAAATGAGTGAAAAGAAATGGAAAATAAATGGAAATAAGTGAAAGTAAAAGAGAATAAATAAAGTGAAATGAAAATAAATGAAAAGAATGAAAACAAACGAAAATCAGGGAAAACAAATGTAAATTACCAAAAAGCAAGAAAAATAGTGAGAAAGAGATGGAAATCAACGAAAATCAGTTGAAAACACAGGACGACAAGTGAACATCTTTGATAATGTTAAAATTATCTTAAACCAAGTCATATTCCCTGAAATTTGTGTGCCAGGTGCCTCCCCTGGTGCCACCTGTTGGATGTTTTCAGAGGGAGTGTAGGAAGGGGTGGGGCTGTGCCATCTCCACGCTGGAAGCTGGGGGAACCCCCGTACCAGGGATGGGGAACCTGCAGCGGGGCTGATGACGTCACACCCCTCCCCCCTCAGTGCTCCGGGACGACTTCCGACAGCCCCCCGGGGATGTGGTGGTGGCGGCAGGGGAGCCGGCAGTTCTGGAGTGCGTCCCCCCGCGGGGCCACCCCGAGCCCAGCGTCTCCTGGAAAAAGGATGGTGCCCGCCTCAGCGATAGGGATGAGCGCCTGACGGTGAGGGGGACAGGGGTGTCCCCAAAGGTGGGGGTTGGGGAGGATCTCTCCCTCCTGTCCTGGCTGAACTGGGCTGCTCGGTAGATCCGTGGTGGGAAGCTGATGCTGGCCAGCACCCGCAAGAGCGACGCTGGGGTCTACGTCTGCGTGGCCACCAACGTGGTGGGTGAGAGGGACAGCGAACCGGCCAAGCTGGTGGTCTTCGGTGAGTGGGGGATGTCACTTCCGGGGTGTCACAGGGAGGTGAGTGCCACCCCAGTGGGACTGATGGACCCCCCACAGAACGCCCGGCATTTGGCAAGAGGCCACTCAACCAGGCGGTGCTGGTAGAGGGGATGGCAGAGTTTCCCTGCGAGGTGCTGGGGGACCCCCGGCCAGCAGCTCGCTGGCGCAAGGAGGAGGGCGAGATGCCACCAGGAAGGTGAGTGGTGGGCACTGGCGTTGGTGTGCTGGGTGCCAGAGGCAGGCTGGGGTGCTCACAGTGTCTCGCAGCCCCACTGTATCCCCATGCCATCAGGTATCTGCACTGCATCCCATATCCCTGTGGGATTCTCCATCCTCATCACATGCCACATCATCGTTACATCCCACGTCTCCATCATGTCCCGTGTCCCATCTTCATCCCACATCTCCATCATATCTTGTGCCCTCCTCACATCCCACATCCCCATCACACCTACATCCCCATCACGTCCCCATCACACCCGCACCCCCATCACATCCCCATCACACCTACACTCCCATCACCACCCCACACCTCCATCACGTCCCCATCACACCCAAACCTCCATCACACCCCAATCACACCCACATCCCCATCACATCCAACACCCCCATCACACCCACATCCCCATCACACACACTCATATTCCCATCCTGACCGCATCCCACATCCCCATCCCGTCCCACATTTTCACTCCATCCCACATTCCCATCACATCCTAATCCTCCATCACAGCTCACAGCCCCACCCCATCCCTATCACAATCCAATTCCCCACCATATCCCCATCCTCCAGCACATCACAAACCCCCACTCCATATCCCCGTCACATCCCGATTCCCCATCCCACTCCACAGGCCAATCCCATCCCGCATGCCCGCCACACCCCTGTCCCACATCCGCCCCTGCCCCCCCGGCGTTGCAGGTGGGAGGTGCTGCCGGACAACACCCTGCGGCTGCGCCGCCTACGCCCGGAGGATGAGGGCACCTACACCTGCGTGGCTGACAACAGCGTCGGCAGGTCCGAGGCGTCGGGCACCCTCACCGTGCACGGTAAGGGGGTGATCCCTGGGGGGAGCACCCATGGGTGCTGGTGAGACAGCCAGGTGAGCCTTCTCTCCCCCACGCTGCCCCAGTGCCTCCCCAGCTCATCAATGGGCCCCGCGACCAGACAGTCAGCCCCGGACAGAGCGTCACCTTCCAGTGCCAGAGCAAGGGCAACCCACCACCCGCCGTCTTCTGGCAGAAGGAGGGCAGCCAGGTCTGTCCCTGCCACTGTCCCCATCCCTGTCTGCATCCTCATCCTCATCCTTATTTCTGTCACTTTCCCTGTCCACATCCTTATCTCCAACCCTATTCTTGTCCCCATCCCCACCCTGTCTGTCTCCATGCCTTTCTCATCTTCATCCCATCCCCATTTCCAATCTCCATCCCTGTCTCCATCCCATCCTCATCCCCATCTCATCTCTGTCCCATCCCCATCCCTGCCCCCAGCCTTGTTCCTGTCCCTGTCTCCAGCCCTGTTCCCATCTCCATCTCCATCCCTGTCTGTATCTTCATTCCTATCCGTGTCCGATCCCACTCTCATCCCATTCTTGTCCCCATCCCTGTCGCCATTCCAGTCTCTATCCCCATCCCTGTGTCTTCATCCCTGTTCCGGTCCCCATGTTTGTCCACATCCCTGTCCTTGTCCCTGTTCACATCTCCATCCCCGTCCGTATCCTCATTCCAGTGCCCGTCCTCATCCCGACCTTCCCCACTCATCCTGGTCCTTCCCCAGACGCTGCTGTTCCCGGGCCAGCCCTCGCCGGCCCCGGGCCGGATTTCGGTCAGCCCGAGGGGTGCCATCACCATCACCGAGGTCCAGCTCTCCGACGCCGGCTTCTACCAGTGCCAGGCCATCAGCGTGGCCGGCAGCGTCCTGGCCAAGGCTCGGCTGCGGGTGGCAGCAGGTGAGTACTGGTGGCGGCAGCGAACTGGCACCGCTGGGCACCGAGAGCCGCGTCCCACCCAGGTCCTCTTCACCGCAGCTTCGGCCGAGCTCCTCCCGTCGCCGGACCACCGCGATCTCGCCAACCGCACGGTGCTGCCCGTGGGGGCTACGGCGTGGCTGCCATGCCGGTTGGGTGACGGGGACCCCCCCGGCAGCGTGGAGTGGCTGAAGGATGGCAGCGTCCTGGTGGGTGCTCAACCCCGCATTAACCTGCTGGAGAACGGCACCCTGGAGATCAGCGAGCTTCGGGTGAGCTGGCCCGGAGCAGGGGCTCAGGGCACCCACCCACCCCGGGCACCTGGGGGACGGGGGGGGGGCTCAGGGATGTGGGTGCAAAGTGGAGTGGGTGCTCAGGGTGGTGGGTACAAGGGGTGGTGGGTGTTCAGGGTGATGAGTGGAAGGGGTGGTGGCTGCAAAGCAAGTTGGGGACTAAGGGTGGGGGTACTCAGGGTGGTGTATGCTTGTGGTGTGTGCTCAAACTGGGGGTGCAAGGAGTGGTGGGGCCAAAGTGTGGTGGGTGCTCAGGGTGATGGGCGCCAAGATGACAGGTGCTCAGGGTGATGGGGCAGGAGCTGTTCCCCTTGCAGGTGACAGACTCCGGGCACTACGAGTGTGTGGCCTCCAGCTCTGTGGGTGAGACACACTGGGGCAGCACCCTGGAGGTGCAAGGTGGGTGACAGGGATGTCACAGCACCAGAGACACTGTGGCGCTAGGGACAAAGCCACCCCAGGTCTCCATGTATCACCCCACAGGTGACAGGCCCGAGCTCTCCCCACCTTCCCCTAAGCCCAGTGTCCTCCCGGGGCCACCCTCAACCCCTGTGGTCACCAACATCACACAAAGCAGTGTCACCCTGAGCTGGAAAGGGAATGAGGACAGCAGTGCCACTGCTGTCACCTCCTACGTGGTGGAGGCTTTCAGGTATCACACAAGCCTGGCTCCAGACGTGTGACATGGTGGCCTGGCACCATGCCACCACAGGTCACCTCTGTGCTCCAACAGCCAGGCGGTGGGTGGCCCATGGCAGACAGTGGCAGCTGATGTGGAGGGTGAGACCTACACTGTGAGTGGCCTGGCCCCTGGCACTGTCTACCTCTTCATGGTGAGGGCAGCCAATGCCTATGGGCTCAGCGACCCCAGCGGTGCCTCCGAGCCTGTGCGTACCCAAGTTGAGACCCAAGGTGACACTGGTGAGTGCCCATGGACCCACAACCCCTGAGTGAACCTCTGCTTGGTGACATCACTGGAGGTGCCATGAACCTACCACGCTTGGGTACAGCCCTGACTGGTGATGCTGATGGAGGTGCCCATGCACTCACCACCCTCGCGTCCATCTCCCTTGCTGACACCAAGGCAGGGATGCTTTTGTATCCATCACTTTGGGTGCATCCTCAGTTGGTGACATCAGTGGTCCATCTACCAACTGTCTTTGGGTCCGTCTCCATCTGATGCTGATGGAGGTGCCAGTGCACCCACCACCCTGGAGGGCATCCCCACCCCATGATGCCAGTGCACATGTCCATGGACCCACCACAGGAATATGGTGTCCCTGTGGCATTCCCACTTGGTGACACCAGTGGAGGTGCCCATTGACCCACCACCCTCTCATATTTTGGGCAGAAGCAAGCCCCACACATCAAGAGCTGGACCTCGACCAGGTCCAACAGGAGCTGGCACACGTGACTGTGCACCTCCAGGAACCGGTGGTGCTGCCACAGGGCACCGTCCGCCTCTCTTGGACCGTGAGTGCCCCACCTCCCCACCAGCACAGGTCCCCCAGTGCCCATCTGCTCCCAGCCATCCCACCTTCCTCTCGGGTCTTCAGGTGGAGCACCCAGCACCCTTCCTCCAGGGCTTCCGGGTGCTGTGCCGGCGGCGCGGCGGGCGCTGGGAGGAGGTGCGGGCGGGGAGGGAGCCGGCAGAACGCGGGGCCCTGCTCACTGAGCTGCGCCGCGGCCAGGACTACGAGGTGAAGGTCAGAGCCTACTCCAGGCACCTCCAGGGCCCCGACAGCGCCGTGCGTGCACTGCACACCCCGGAGGCGGGTGAGTGTGAGGGGGAGGGGGTGGTGGAGGTCTATGGGTGTGTATGGGTGTGCATGTGTGTGCTTGATTGTGTGTGCACAGAGCTGTGTGCACGTGTGTGCATGGAAGAGGTGTGCACAAAGCTAAGTGTGTGTACATGTGCATGTGCACAGAGCTCTGTGTGTGTTGTATGTGTGCACGGGTGTGCATGGGTGTGTGCACACATGGAGCTCTGTGTGTGTTGTGTGTGTGCATGGGTGTGCACACGTGTGTGCATGTGTGTATGTGCACAGAGCTCTGTGTGTGTTGTATGTGTGCATGGGTGTGCACGTGTGTGTGCATGGGTGTACACACATGGAGCTCTGTGTGTGTTGTATGTGTGCATGTGTGTGNGGTGAGGGGTGGTGGAGGTCCATGGGGACACCATGAAGAGGACAACCCATGCGTGTCCCTCGGGCAGCTCCCAGTGCCCCGCCAAGGGCTGTCAGTGTGGCTGGGAACAGCACCAGTGTCCGCATCTCGTGGCAACCACCACCGCTGGCCGAGCAGAACGGCGTCATCCGGGACTACCGGGTAAGGGCAGTGGTGGCGGGCACCTGTTGGGGTTCCTCTGCCCTCCATCAAAATGTGCCATGGTACTGCCACACATGGCATTGTCCTCCCCATGACACCAGGTCATGGTGTCCTCGCATGGCAACTTCTCGTGGGTGCCGTTCCATGATCCCTGTGATGGTGTCCTCATGGATGATCCCTCCATCATGCCATGTTATAGTGTCTCTGTGGGTCCCACCTCCCACGATGTGTTCCCTGTGCCAGCCTGGTGTTCACAGCCAGGCTGGATGAGGCCTTGAGCAGCTGAGTTCAGCTGAGAGATGCCCCTGCCCGAGGTAGGGAGGTTGGAGGAGATGAGCTCTGAGGTCCCTTCCAACCTGAGCCATTTTACGATGCCATATCCCCATGATTGCCCCCTGTAACACGATGCCATAGTGCCCCCATGGGTGTCCCCCATCGCTCCTCCTCCCAGATTTGGTGCTTGGGCAACGAGAGTCGCTTCCACATCAACCAGAGCGTGGAGGGGACGGTGCTGACGACGGTACTGCGGGGCCTGGTTCCCGGCGTCCCTTACCGTGCCGAAGTCGCGGCCGCCACCGGCGCCGGCGTGGGCATTCGCAGCGCTCCTGTCCCCATCCGCATCGGTGAGTCCCTCAGCACAACCACCGCCATGGGCTGGGGGCTGACAGGGGCCGCCCCAGTGCTGGGGGTGGGCTTCTGGGCACCCCTACCGGCGTGTGCCCGTCCGCACTGTCGCCTGCAGCGCCGCCGTCGGAGCAGAACGCGGAGTCGGGGGGCGGCCGCAGGCTGGCGGAGCGCTGGGCGGAGCTGGCCACACGCCCAGCCTTCATCGCCGGCGTCGGCGGCGC
Source organism: Indicator maculatus (assembly GCA_013399975.1). NCBI lineage: Eukaryota > Metazoa > Chordata > Aves > Piciformes > Indicatoridae > Indicator > Indicator maculatus. The sequence goes on along the minus strand of VXBD01012188.1, from coordinate 69,566 downwards.
CTGCTGGCTGCTCCTCGCCGCCTTCGTCGCCTGGCTCTACGGCCGACGCCGGAGGAAGAAGGAGCTCAGCCACTTCACCGGTACTGGGGGGTGCTACCCGTGGGGCCTCCCCCATCCCCCTGACACCCATCACCCTTCCGTCTGCCCACTGCCTCTCTCTTTGCAGCCTCCTTCGCCTATACGCCCACCGGTAAGCCCTTAGGTGCCGCGGGGACGCGGCGTGGCCCTTCCTCACCCTCATCCCCACCTCTTTCCACAGTTGCCTTTCCAGCGCTGGCACGCGGCAGCCCCAGGTACCCCCTCCCAGTATCCCCCAACCTCCCCCAGACCCACAGCGCCGACCACCAGCACCCCTTCACCCTGTCTCCTTGCAGGACAGCTGCCAGCACTGTTTACCCATGGCTGGCAGACACCTGGCATGGTGGTGGCGGTGGTGGCAGTGGTGGTGATGGCAGCAGTGTTGCAGCCACCACTTGCTTGGGGACCACCGAAAGATACTACAATGGTGAGAGGTCATCATGGGGGTGGGTAGCTTGGGGGGGGACGTGGTCAGCCCTGATGGTTGTGGTTGCTCTCTGCAGATGCTGGCATCAGCAGATACATTGCCCAGACCGAGCAGTTCGGGGCAGGCACTGGCGAGGGGCCGGTTTACAGCACCATTGAGGTGGGTGCTGAGGAGCTCCACACCTTCCCCCGGCCTTTCTCACACCATGGGACACCCTACCCTGGGGGAGCTCCCCAACCAATGGATGTCCCAAACCCCCAGGCACCCCGAGGCTGGACTGAGCAAGGTAGGACTGGTGGGAGGGACACACAGGTGCTGGTGACACTGTCTCTTCCTTGCAGCCTCCTGCCCTGCATTCACTGAAACAGGATGTGCCCAGGTGGGCAAGAAGGGCACCAGCAGCCTGGCCTGGAGCAGCAATGGTGTGGGCAGCAAGAGCAGGGCTGGGCACTGCTGAGGCCACCCCTTGAGTGCTGGCTTCAGTCTGGGGCTCCTGACTCCCAGCAGGACATTGAGAGGCTGGAGCAGGAGCAGAGAAGGGCAAGGAAGCTGGGGAAGGGTCTGGAGAAGAGGGTTGGGGAGGAGCAGCTGAGGGAGCTGGGGGTGTTGAGCCTGGAGAAGAGGAGGCTGAGGGAGACCTCATTGCTCTCTGCAGCTCCCTGCAAGGAGGCTGGAGCCAGGTGGTCAGTGGTCTCCCAAGGAAAAAAGGGATAGGACAAGAGGAGATGGCCTCAAGCTGCTCCAGGGGAGGTTTAGGTTGGACATAAGGAACAATTTCCTCCCTTGAGGGTTGTCAAGGCCTGGCCCAGGCTGCCCAGGGAGGTGGTAGAGTTCCCATCCCTGGAAGTGTTTCAAAGCCACAGAGATGTGGTGCTGAGGGCCATGGTTTGGTGGTGCCCCAGCAGTGGGCAGGGGCAGTGAAGGATTGGACTCCATGATCTGAAAGGTTTTTTCCAACCAAGACAATTCCATGATCCTTTGATTCCATAATCATTCTTCAGGGGCCAAAGGGAAGAAGTTGGGGCAGGCAGTCAAACCACCAGTGGTAAGCTGGACAGAGCTGCTGCCCCCCCCACCCTCGGCCAGTGAGCTCAGCCAGTGCACCCAGGAGGAGGAGGAAGAGGAGGAGGAAGAGCAAGAGGCAGCCCAAGGGTAAGTGTGGCAGCCTGGGGTGCCCCAGACATGCTGGCCCCAGCATCCACCCTGTCACTCCCACCTCACAGGTTGGGCACAGGGCAGTGGTACCCTGGTGAGGAAGTTCCGGGTGCCACTGCCGCATCGTCTCCCACCGCCTCCTCTGGCTGCTGGTCCACAGCCATGCTGACGCCATCCCCCCGTGCCCACGAGGACACCCCCTGCCCCCACAGCCCTGAGAGCCACTGCCTGCCCTGGTAGGAGATGTGCCCTGCTGGGTCTGGCCATGCTGTGGGGGTCTGATGTCCCATCAGGGTCTGGATGCGCTATTGGCATCCAGATGTCCCACTGTGATCCATCCATGTTGTCACCACCAAGCCCTGCCATACCAGGGCTGTGCCATCAGGGCCCAGATGCCCCATTAGTGTCCAAATGACCACCTGGGGTCTGGATGTCCATCATGATCCAGTCATGTCACAATCGGGCCCTACAGGACCATCACGGTCCAGCTGTGCCACTGGAGTCCAGATGTCATATTGGGGTCCTGATGTCCCATTGCAGTCCAGTCATGATGTCACCATCCATCCCTGCTGTGTCACTGATGTCCAGATGTCCCAGTGGGGTCCAGATGTCGCACCACAACCTGGGTGTCCTGTTGTGATCCATCCATGTTGTCAGCATCCAGTCTTGCCCTGCCACCATGATCTGGCTGTGTCACTGGAGTCCAGATGTCCCACCAGGGTTTAACTGTCCCACTGGAGTCTGCATGTCCCATCACTACCCAGCCACGTTGTCATGATCCAGCCCTGCTGTGCTGTCCTGGCCCAGCTGTGCCATCAAGGTGCCATTGGTGTCTGGATGGTGCCATTGGGTTCTGGATAGCGCCTTTGGTGTCTGGATGTGCCACCACTGTCCAGACGGCACTTTGTGATCTGTCTTCCCTGTCACCATCCAGCCCTGCTGGTCAGCTGTGCTCTGGCCATATTGTCATGGTCCTGGTGTGACAATCCAGCTGTGCCACCACGATACAGATGCATTGTCACAAGCTGGCTGGGACACTGTCATCCAGCTGTGCTGTCACCACCTGGCTCTGCTGTGATCCAGCTGTGCCATCACAGTGCTGGCATGCCACTGAGATCCAGCTGTGTGGTTACAACCATGATGTGCTGTGAGCCAGTTGTGCAACTGCAATCCAGCTGTGTGGTTGGGATGCAGCTGTGTGCCTGTGGTTCTGCTCTGTTGCAACGGATCTGTGCAGCTGCAATCCAGCTGTGCTGCTGCAGTCGTGCTGTACTGTGATCCAGATGTGTGTTTGCAATCCAGCTGTGCAATTGCAGTCCAACTGTGCTGGGACTCAGATGTGCAATCCAGCTGTGTGACTGGAGTCCAGCTGTGCTGCAAGCCAGCTCAACAGCTGTAATCATTATGTGGTTGCAATCCAGCTGTGCTGCTGCAATCCAGCTGGCCTCCAGCTGTGCAATCAAGATGCAGCTGTGCCATCACAACCCTGCTCCATGCACTTGTGGCCTTGCCACCCAGCTGTGCCACTGCCCTCACCCAGCTGCCCATCACAAGCCCTGCCATGCAGCTGCCATTCACCTGTGACTCTCCAGCCCGTCTGTACCATTCCCCTCCAGCTGTGCCACCCTGGCTTTCCCCAGCACTTGGTTTGGTGCCCACCAAACTCCGCTCCTGGCTCCCCTCCCCAGCTTCACCCCCTGCCCCTCTTTGCCAGGAGACACCCCCTGGGCACCACCACCCCTCCAGGAGCACTCAGCCCCGCGTCGAGTCCTGATGCCAGCGAGGGCCACCCACCCCGAGCCCGCCACTCCCCTGGCACAGGTGAGCCCCGGTGGGGTCAGGTTTTCTTTCGGGGGGGACGACACCGGCCCCGGGGAGGTCCTGACGCCGCCGCCACCCCCCAGGGAAAAGCCGTCGGGAGCCGCCGCGGAGCCGCCCGAAGCCCCTAACCCGCTACCGCCGGGAAAAGACGCAAGGAGGTGAGGGGGAGTCACATGGGCGTCCAGGAGGTGGCCCATGGTGGGGCTCAACCTTCTCCTCCCGCCTCCAACCGCAGATCTGCCGCCGCCACC